>CM022100.1:1503275-1630775 GCA_011114355.1 Carex littledalei
GATTTCGATGAATAGTGTTTTCATAAGAAAAGAAAGAATACGTAATTTGATTACGTATATCTTGCGAGCCGTGAATAGTGTTTGCGGTGAATAGTGTTTTCCCGAAAGTCGCGGTATTTCTGTTTTGCTTATTAGTAAAATCAGAATAACTGCGGGTCGGGAATTCTGCTATTTCGTCTTTTTCTCGTGAATAGTGTTTTTGCGTAAGACCGCAGTTTACAGTATTTCTGGCAAAAGAAATAAACCGCTCTCTGGTTAGTCCTGGTGGATAACCTATAGAGGCACCATATGTTTGGTGCTCCGAGAGAAGTCATTGCTCCGAAAGAAGACATTGCTCAGATCCGGTCTTCTCGCTCGGTCTGCATTCCAATTGTAATTTGGAAACAAGGTATAAATGTTATATAAATTTATTTACTTGGTAGATAGATTTAAGTTTTAGAAATCAATTACGGGAATAGATCTATAAACTGATTAAAAACAAGTAAATACGGTTTTACTACTTTAGGTCTATAAAGGATTAATCTGGTATGTAACTCTCGGTTATTATCCGACATACTACTTAATCTATGATATGAATGAGTAAAGTTTTACTTACGGTTTTTAATCTGAGAAATGGATTGAACAGGTATGTAACTCTCGGTAGATTATCCGACATACCACTTCAATCCTTTTGGCTTGAGTTAGAAGTAAAAATTTTATTTTACGGTCTTTCCGCAGCTTAAGCCTAATGGCTTTGGGTAGCCTCAAAACCCAACAAGAACTAGACGGGGACGTGCATGGGATGCCCCTCTGGAGACGGGGGAGAGTTCACATGATCACGATGCTGAGGCATCCGGTGCAGCGGCATCCGGTGCAGCGACATCCGGTGCAGAGGCATCCGGTGCAGAGACGTCCGGTGCAGATGCTCCCTTTGGAGATTATCCCCCTCACCATCCTGACACATTTAGTCATCTTCTGTGGACCCCACATGTCAGGCACCGTGTCTCACTTGCATCTATGGAGGTACGTTGGTTTTGTAATCCTAATTTAAATAGCATTATTTAATTAGACGTTTATATTGAAATCATTGTAAAATGCAGGACACGACGATGCTGACAGTGAGACATCGCACCCCCGAGATACGATACGTCCGTCACCCGTTGATGGAGCAGTGCATCATGCATCTCGGGTTGTATCAGCTGGCCACTATGACTCACTGCGATATTGACCAGGCTCTCGTTTGTGGTCTAGTGGAGAGATGGCGACCGGAGACGCATACATTTCACCTTCCGGTTGGGGAGATGACAGTCACACTAGGTGACGTCAGCGCCTTGTGGGGTTTACGGATAGATGGCGACCCCATCGGTGGTGTCTCAGACTATCCGGACCTGATGCACATGATACCGGAGCTGCTGGGGGCCGCTCCGACGGACTTGCAAAAGAAGAAGAAGAAGAAGAAAGGAGAGGAGGAGGAGGAGTACCGGTATTCCAAATACTGCATCAGTCTTGCGGCGCTCCGCAGTTACTTCCACCGGCGTAGGATCACCCCCGAAACACGTGACGAGCAGACCGTTCTGAGGTAATCACAAACAGTTGCAAATTAAAATATGTTATGGATTCAAAAAAAATTGTAGTTATTTATGTCTCTAATTTATATTGCAGGTACGTGAGGGCGTTTGTCATGGATTTATGTGGCAGCGTCATGTTTGTCGATTCCAGCGGTGACGCAGTCCCGATTATGTTCCTCTCTCTGCTGAGGGACATTCAGCGGCCGTCGAAGTGGAACTGGCGTGGAGCCGTGCTCGCCCACTTATACCGGGGCTTGTGTCATGCTTGTCTGGTAAGTTTATACAAATATTTTAATTTTTTTATTACAAATATTAGGGTTCCATATTTACCAGAAGTGCACCGCATGTCCAAAATTTAGGCGACGAACAAGCAGATTGCCGGACCGCTTCTTCTACTCCAGCAGTGGTCCTGGTCGCACATACCGGTGTGTCGGCCTGTTCCTCCAGCTCAGCATGGGTTATGGACGGGAGATGACCCCGAGAGACGTCCGGGGTACGGTGCCATATGGGCTCCTCCCCACACATACGAGGACACGGGCAGGGGGAGGACCGTGGGGATTTCGTATGTCCGGGGTCAGCTCCAGATGCTTCACAAGGCGAGTATCACCTGGTACCCCTATCGTCTGTTCTACGATCGGGGCCTTCTGTGCCAGCTGACTTTAGACCAGAGACATCTCTCGTTTTATCGGGGGCCGTGCGTATGCTTCTGGATAGTTGAGTATCACTATCCTGATCGAGTGCCCCGTCAGTTTGGCTTGGATGCATATGTCCCTGATTTTCCAGAGTTGGGCGAGCAGCAGACCACCCAGCTGCACAGGTAACTACCCACTGCCTTATTGTTTGCCTATTTTATTACTTGTTCAGCCATACACGTTGCTAATTAATTTATATTGCAGCACTAAACACAACAAGCCCAAAGTCAACTGGAGCACGCGTTTCTGGGAGCATTACCAGCGTGCTGCATCACCTGGGGATCACTTATGGACCCCGCCTCCAGCTATTGATGCCCCTACGCCGGTCGGGCCTTGGAGATTACGATATTTAGTCTGGTACCAGAGATGGGGCATGCCGACGGTTTATCTACAGGGGGACTATGGTGATGCTCTTCGACGGAGACTCACGGGTGACGGATCTAGGACTTACTTGCCTTTCGGCCCGATCCATACTCGTTCGGTATGTTTAAATGAAACTGAAATGCTTAAAAAATTATAGTTATTTATTCATCTTCCAATAATAATAATAAAAATACATTGTGTGCAGATTTTGACGGGTATTAGAGGAGTGGCACACAGCTTGGTGTGCATGGCGAGAAAAAGTTGGAGAGCGATAGGATGTCAAATGCTCCAACACAGTGCACCGATAGTGGAGGACTCTGGCTGGGACGGTCGCCTCGTTGGTATGTTGCACGATGCTGGAGAGGACATCAATTGGCGCGAGATAAAGGCCCCACCACCATATCCGGAGCAGCCTGGAGACCCTATCTACGCTGCGGAGATGCCGCCACCTCCTGCAGGTAATAATATGTCATACAAATGATCATTATTAAGTGTCTCTCTAAAAGATCATTCTTATTAATTTATCTTCATTTCTGCAGATGATGACTCGGGTTGGGCGATCCACCAATGGGTGTTGAACAACAACGCGTGGAACGCGTACTACAACGAGCATGGAGTTCCAGTGCAGCTTACCGAGGTAGCAAAAGTTCATTATTTAATTAATTTACTCGTTACTTCTATGTCTTTAATTTAACATTGTTTACATGCAGGATGAAGCTGCCGCCGCCGCCGCCGCAGCCTCATTCTCATTGGATGACCTAGCTCCAGATGAGGGCGGATGGGAGCCAGCTAGCTCCCACCGACCGCAGTATATGGAGCCCAGACAGCACGACGGCGAGGCCAGTGGGAGTGGGGCACAGACTGCAGATGGCTTTGCCGCTGCTATATTTGGCACACCGCCTCCAGCCACGTATCCTCCTACTTGGGAGGCCGATCCGTGGGTGTTGCGTACACATGCGGGGATCCATGGGGAGCATGCATTACACCTTGGGGCGGACTCATGGGCGCGCGAGGCCGTACACGATGACATGCAGGTGGATGAGGTTCCCCAGAGGCGTCCGCTGTCGCAGAGGGACCGCCATGCACCTACTAGGTTGGAGCTCTCCGGACCTCGCCCTCGTCATCGCCGTTAGGGTTTTTATATTTTTTTTAGTTTGATAGGTTTCTAGTATTTTAGTTTGGATTATTATATTTCGTGTTTGGACTGTTATGTTTCATTTTTAGACTTATCATTTACATTACTACTTTTGTTGTTTAGACTTACCATTTCGATTACTACTTTTGTTGTTTAGACTTACCATTTCGATTACCATTTAGAAACATTTAAACATTAACAAAACTTAATATAAAACTAATCAATTATATTAAAGCTAGACAATTACATAACATATACAAATAATCGTCAATTATAAAAATATAATCGTCAACAAATAATAAATATATATCATACAATTTAATATGAAACATTCAAACAAATCATTACAACAATTTAATATAAAACATTCAAACAAATTAAAACATAAAACTCTTATAAAAAAAAAAACAATAGAAGACCGCCCAGCCCCTGGGCGGTCAGGTTTGAAAAGTGAACCGCCCGGACGCTGGGCGGTCTGGAGCGAAAAGTGGACCGCCCAGCCCACGGGCGGTTAGGGTAGAAATAATTATAACTTTGGAGTGGGAGCAGATTTGATAATTTGTTTTTTTTTGGGGGTTTTAATAAAAATATCGGGATTTTTGCCCTTGGCCATTGGGATCTTTATCCGGTGTGATCTTAACCTGCTACTAACAGCCACCATGCATGATGTACCAGTAGGGGTGATTAATGAGCGAGTTTGAGCTGATGTACCACTGTACCAGTATGTTACTGACATTAGCGCATGTGTTGAGCCGATCTGATTCCACCTTGCCAAAGGTTGTGGATAGGGGTGTCAATGGGGATGATACGGTAGGGTGAAAGCATTTTTATATTCATATTCACTAAAAATTGATCTTACTCGTACTTTATTTGTATCTATCTTACTCTTATATGTTAAAATTATCAAATAAAAAAACATTAGCAGGTGAATAACAAATAATACTAATATAATAATTAATTTATTACATTTTATAAATGAAGCATCAAAACTCATCATTTTATATATGCAATTATATTACTGATAAAAAAAAATATAATTAATTTCAATTAAATTGTTTTTTTATAAAGCAAGAGAATTTAAAAAACACAAATATCTTTTTAGACAAATTTAATTATTTAATTAAATAACAAAACATATAAATAAAAGTTATGATTAACATTTTTTTATAGTAAAAATCATATACTAAATAACAAAAGTACATAACTAACTATTGTTCAAACATTATTATATGAAATATTACGCAAATAAATTTTAGTATTGATAGGTCCATATACCGATGGACCTTAAAAGGCCCAGGCCTGGCCCGATAAAGCACTCCTAGATTTAAAATACACAAACGGCCGGCCCAAAATAGAATGAAATAAAATAGGCCCCCTCCCCCTGCAGAAACAGGCCACGACCAAGAGAAGCCCGGGATTCGGACCCCCTCCCGGGGCCAGCCCGAGGTCAAGAGAAGCCCGGGATTCGGACCCCCACCCGGGGCCAACCCGAGGTCAAGAACTGCCCGGGATTCGGACCCCCACCCGGGGCCAACCCGAGGTCAAGAGCTGCACGGGATTCGGACCCCCTCCCGGGGCCAGCCCGAGGTTAAAAGCCTGAGACTCGGACCCCTCACAGGGGCCAGCTCGGAGTCAAATAAAACAAGGCTCAAAGCCTAAGCATGCCGAACAGCCAGAAAAGGCCGACGTATGGCCTCGCTGATTCGGCTTGCGCCAGATTATGCGGATATGATCGCCTATTATGCGGACGCCTCCAAAACAGTCACGCGGGCCCCCATCATTAATGATGACAAGACCCCGCTACAGTAAAGGCGACCCCTATTTAAGGCAGAGAAATCCCCAGAAAAAGGGACCGCATTCATTACAACCAGAGGAGGTATTAAAAAGGGTTAGAGCGTTAATACCCCTCCGACACCCCGCGTGTCCACCTTCTCGGCCCGATCCGCCCGGACCGGGACGAGCTACACTTGCGGCAGCTAGCCTCCGCGCGGCCTGTTTCCCAGGAACAGGACGTTTACGCACCTTACTGGACCAAGTCCAAGTACGGCCCGGCCCCCTTGGGAAGGGACGTATCAACCACCGTGGGGCCCCCCGGCCTCAACTGAGCAAGATGACTCCCGTAACCAAACAAACCGACTTGGGCAAGATCGCTTCCGAGGAGGCAGCTCGGTGGACGGAACAAGCCAACCGGCGAACTGAGAACGTGAAGCCCCCGACCGACCTAACCTCGGGCGGTCGGCCCAAAGAGCCCTCGAAGAAGACTCTCCGAGATGACCCGACTGTGGGGGCAACGAACAAAAACCCCCTCGCTAAACTGGGCCAGAAGACTCCTAACCCGGCCGTCCCGCCGGACCCCTCCTTGGGAATGCCCCTCGAAGGGATACCGGTTAACCTATCCGGGATAAACTTGGAGTCCCTCGGAGTTTCCACACCGGTAGTAAGACCGATCGACTCGACTATAGTGACCGCTCAGACCACCGGACCGATCGGTTCGACCCCCCAAAACACACAAAACCAGATGATTTACACCCAGTACCACTCTCCGTATGTTCCACCGTATGTGTACCCATCTCCTTACAGCTATCCTCCATACCCGCAATATGCCTCTCCATACCCACAGTACCAAACCGCCCCCTTAGCACAATACCCTTCCCAGGCCGACCTCAACCTGCCATACTACCCCCAAACCCCCACCTCAGCGCCCGGGGTACGAATGATTCACCCCCCACCACCCATAGTACAATTGATCCGAGCTGAACCTGGTTCGAACAACCCCGAGCCCAGTCTACACAACACAGACGGCGGTTTTGACAATCCCGACCCCGGACTTGAGACCCTCATAGGCGAGGGAGAAGCGAGACGGGATGGTGGACCAAGGCGGAGGTTATCCTTCGGGGCTGAGCGGCGAGAGAGCGAAGGCTCGTCCGCGGCGGCCAGCTCGAGAAGGAGCGCCGGTCGAGCGAGAACAGAACGAACTCGAGAAGGCCCCACCAAACACACAGAGGAACGGTCTCGTCACTCGAGGAAAGACGATCAGTCTCGCCACTCGCGAGAAGAGCGTCGCCGAACACCCCCTAAGAGGCGACGAAGACCCCTCACCCCACCGGAGGCGGCAGGAGTAAACATGGCAATGATAGACACAATGATCAAGAAAGGGGTGGAGAAAGAGATAGCTAAGAGGGAGAGGAGGAGAGCAGGGCCTCGTTCCGGGTCGACGAATATTTTGGAAGGACCATTAGCCCCGGAACTTTACAAGGCCCCCATGGGTGACTTCAAATACCCCACTGGCCTTCCCTGTTTTCAAGGTAGTGGGGATATCCAGGACCCTCAGAACTTTGTATATGGGTTCTATGAAAGGCTCCGACTACATGGAGCGTCGGACGCTGTCGCGTGTCGCATTTTCACCACCTGCCTGACCGGGGAAGCTTGGGAATGGTACATGAGATTAAGGCAAGGATCGATAAAAACCTTCGATCAACTATCAAGAGCTTTCCTGACCCGCTACGACATGCTCCGGCCCCCACGAGCGACATGTGACTCCCTGTTGAAGCATGTTCAGGGACCCCAAGAAGCAACTCGGACCTTCGTAAACAGGTTCGTGAAGGCCTCTAGGGAGGTCCGCAACTACAGTGAAGACATCGCCCTGGCGGCCATACTGAACGGACTTTGGCAAGGAGGACCGGGCACCCTCCGGTACGACGCCCGAAAAAGAGAATTCAAGAGTTTACCCGAGCTCCTAGCCTTTGCCGAAGGATACATCCGAGCTGAGGAGGATGCTGCCCAATTCGCTAGGCCGCGGTCCAGATCACCAAAACCGCAGCAGCGTGACCGGCAGCCCGGTGGCGGTCCGTCCCGAAGACGGGAGCCGCCAAAAAGAAACATCCTGTCAGCGCCACAAGAAGAACGGCGCGAAGATGGCAGAGAGGGCTATCGACCCCACTATGTGAGATACGCCCCCTTTATCAAGAAAAGGAGCGAAATGTACCATGTCATAAAAGACATGCCCGAAGTTCCAAGGCCGCTGCGCAAGAGTATTTTCGAGAAAAAAGACGAGGCCGTAAAGTGCCTATTTCACCGTTTCAATGGGCACTCTACGGGGGAATGCCTCCAGCTGAAGGATGTATTAGAAAGACTGGCCAGAGAGGGGAAACTAATCGAGTACATCAAGCCAGAATTTTTTCAAAAGTTTACGAAGGAGTACAACGGGGAAATTGAGCGCAAAAAGAAGGCCTCCTACCGAGACGACTATAAGGAACCCGGGTATGCAGGACCAAAACCCGGAGAGGGTAAGGGAAAAGGACCGGGAACATCCGGCAGGCGGCCAAGCGTGGAGATCAATGTTATCAGCGGAGGGCATGAGGTGCCGGTCCCTGAGAAACATAGCCGAAGCACCACCAAGCCGTACCCTACCGTGCTGAACGTTGAAAAGCCCCTTGAAAGAAAGAGGCCCCGGATGGACGAGGCCATATGCTTTTCCGAGAAAGACTTCGGCACCGTTGCGTGGCCCCACGACGACCCCGTAGTGCTAAGGCTCAAAATCGAGGAGTTCGGGGTAAAGAGGATCCTTGTAGACACGGGAAGCTCGGCTGACATCTTGTACTTGTCAGCTTTCGAAAAGATGGGGATACAGCTTGAGAAGTCCCAGAAGAAGGTGACGCCGCTAGTTGGATTCACTGGCGATTCCCTCCGACCTAAGGGGGTCGCCCGGCTGAAGGTAGCATTCGGGTCCTCGCCGCGCATCGCTGAAGTCATGGTCGACTTCCTTGTAGTGGATGCCCCTTCCGCATACAACGCGATCATTGGCAGGGGTACCCTGAACAAAATTGGAGCCATAGTATCCTCCCCCCACCTAAAGATCAAATTCCCTACCAACCATGGGGTGGGAGAGGAATGCGGGCAACAGCAGGTGGCCCAAGGTTGCTATCAAACCTCCCTCGAAGGACGAGGAGGGGCGGTTCACCAAGTAGATGCGAAAGCAGGAACGAGGTCGGATCCCACTGGGCCGCATTTGCGGTCCAGCAGAGAGTTCTTACCCCCACGCACGCCCATGGTCTTGGACCCCGTTGACAGAGGGGAATTAGATGCATTCGCCGAACCGGTAGATGAAGTCGACCAAGTTGACCTCGGCAATGGCAAGTTTCTGAATATTGGCAAGGCAGTTCAGGGGAGCGCAAGAGAGAAGTTGATTGAGTTCCTCCGAGAAAACCAGGCTGTGTTCGCATGGACCGCCGCAGACATGCCCGGGATCCCGGGATCCATAGCAGAGCACCGACTACACGTCAAGTCGGGGGCAAAACCTGTTGTACAGAGGAGAAGGAACATGGGAGCCGAGAGGCGCTCGGCGGTGAAGGCCGAGGTAGCCAAGCTACTAGAAGCCGGTTTTATCAGAAACGTGACTTGTCCGGAATGGTTGGCGAACCCTGTGCTTGTGAGAAAAACAAACGGAGACTGGAGAATGTGCGTCGACTACACTGACTTAAACAAGGCGTGCCCTATGGACCCTTTCCCCCTGCCGAAGATCGACCAGCTGGTAGATTCTACCTCCGGACACGCGTTCCTGAGCTTCATGGATGCGTTCTCGGGGTACAACCAAATCAGGATGTGCCCAGAAGATGAAGACAAAACGGCTTTCACAACTCACTTTGGGTTATACTGTTATCGAGTGATGCCTTTTGGGCTGAAGAATGCGGGGGCCACTTTCCAAAGAATGGTGAATAAGGTGTTCCACGAGCAGATAGGTCGAAACGTAGAGGCCTACGTAGACGACCTTCTAGTGAAAAGCATGTCCGACCTGGACCACGTGCAGGACCTGCGCGAGACATTCGCGACGCTAAATCAGGCTGATATGAAACTCAATCCAAAAAAGAGCTTCTTCGGTCTCACGGGAGGAAAGTTCCTCGGATTCATGGTATCCATGAGAGGCATAGAGATACACCCCTCCAAGTCGCAGGCCATCCTAGATATGAAACCCCCCCGAAACCTCAAGGAACTTCAAGCACTTACAGGCCGACTTGCAGCATTGAACCGGTTCATCGCCAAATCCGGCGACGTTTGCTTCCCTTTCTTCAAGGCAATGCGCAAATCCGCCAGATTTGAGTGGACCGAGGAATGCGCGATGGCTTTCGACAAAGTCAAAGAATACTTGGCCAGCCCCCCTTGCCTCAGCCGACCCATAAACGGAGACACACTGGTTGTATACCTGGCCACGACCAACCACGCGGTCAGCGCCGCCCTCGTAAGAGAAGAAGGGAGGGAACAAAAACCAGTATATTTCGTGTCACACGTCCTCCGAGATGCCGAGACCCGATACACGCAGATAGAAAAAGCGGCCTATGCTCTCATAATTGCGGCACGAAAACTGAGACCATACTTCCAGTCCCATCCGATCAAGGTATATACAGGTGTACCCTTGAAGAAAGCCTTTGCGAACTTTGACTCATCAGGCCGCGTGTTGGCCTGGGCGCTAGAGTTGACCGAATTCGATGTCACGTTCCATCCTCAAAGTGCCATTAAATCACAAGTGTTCGCGGACTTTATCGCGGAGTACTCAGGAGCGCCGGAAGAGTTGGACGGCAAGTGGACACTTTACGTAGACGGCTCCTCGTCCCACCTGGGAGCAGGAGCAGGAATAGCTCTCACGGGCCCCCAGGGAGAAGCACTCAACTACGCGCTCCACTTCCAGTTCCCTGTAACTAACAACACCGCCGAGTATGAGGCCATGATAGCTGGCCTCAAATTAGCGGCGGGCCTGGGGGCCCGAGAGGTCCATCTACATAGTGACTCAGAGCTCGCGGTCAGGCAAATCAACGAAGAGTGCCGCGTGCACGACGACCGGTTACGACGATACCGTGAGCAGTTCCATTCCTTGAAAGGACAATTCGATAGAGTGGTGATCGAGCATGTATCTAGAAACAAAAATTGTCAGGCAGACGCCCTCTCGAAACTAGGAGCGGCCGGAAACCTTGACAAAGATTGTCCCGTGATAGTCATGGACATACCCGAGTCAAGTATATCGGGTGACGTGAAGGAAGTCCATGTTATTAACGAACCCGGGGTCGCTTGGTACGCCCCCATGTGGACATACCTCACCTCGGGGACGTTGCCTGAGGACCCGCTGGAGTCCAGGAGATTGAAGAGAATAGCCCCTTTATACTCGATACACAACAACCAGTTATACAAAAGGGGATACGCTCGCCCGTGGCTTAAATGCATCGGAGAGAAAGACGCTCAGGCAATGCTGGAGGAAGCCCACGAGGGACTTTGTGGTAGCCATCAAGGAGCGAAAACCTTGGCCAAGAGAGTCCTGCGCGCAGGATATTATTGGCCCACGATGCAGCAAGACGCGGCCAACATGGCGCGAAAATGTGAAAGATGCCAATACCATTGTCGATTATCCAGCATCCCAGGTTACGATATGATCACAATCTCGGGAGCTTGGCCCTTCGACCTATGGGGGATTGATATCCTAGGCCCTTTCCCCATAGCCGTCCAACAGCAGAAATGGATCATCGTGGCCGTGGAGTACTTTACGAAATGGGTCGAGGCCAAGGCATTAGCCCACATTACGGCAGAAGCCGCCAAAAACTTCATCTGGCGCAACATCGTATGCCGCTTCGGGATTCCGCACGCACTCATTTCGGACAATGGCACACAATTTAATGCAGATGTCACCCTGTCCTTCCTCGAAAGATTAGGCATTCGCAGCAACTTCACCTCGGTGAGTCACCCGGCCAGCAATGGCCTGGCCGAAGTCACCAACAGGACCATTCTGGATGGTCTCAGAAAGAAGGTGGCCTCCAACAGGAAAAATTGGCCCGATAAACTAGACGAGATCCTCTGGGCATACAGAACTACTCCCCGCGAGGCCACCCAGCAAACACCGTACTCCCTAGTATATGGCATGGAGGCTGTCACCCCCCTCGAACTCATCGCACCTTCCCTCCGGATGACGGCCTATTCCACAGAAAGCAACTCCGAAGCACGAGCAGTAGACCTCGAGCTAGTGCAAGAACTCCGAGACAAGGCCCGTATCCGGACCACCGAATATCAGCGAAGGGTAAAACGCGCCTTCGATAGACGCGTGTCACCCCGGGCGTTCGAACCAGGTGACTTGGTGCTAAAAAAGGTCGAAGCTGCCGGACAACATGTTGGTAAGCTCCAACCTAATTGGGAAGGCCCCTTCCGGATAATTCGCCCTTGCGGCAAGGGAGCTTACGAGCTCGAAGGTCCCGATGGGCGACTGCTCGCCCGGCCCTGGAACGTTGTCCATCTCCGCAAATTTTATACTTAAAAAAAAAAGGGGGGGGAGGGGGAGAACGAACAGGTACAGCAGCGGACATGCCGTCTGCCCAAATGTAATTACTATCTTTTGTCTCTTTTGGACCAGCATGGGAATGCCCGTGCAAGGTCAAGGGCGCCGGTGCGATATTATAAGCACGGCCCGACATTTCGTACTTTTGCGCCAACACGGAAGTGCCCGTGAGCGGCCAAGGGCGCCGTTGCGATATTATAAGCACGGCCCCGGTGCGCGATGTCCGACTAACAAATTCGAGGCCCGACGACACAAAACTGCCGTCGGAACCACCTCGCAAAAACAACTGATTATCACAAGGGCAAACAAGAGCCTACGGGCGATAAATGCCTCTACAAAAAAATAAAAATAATAAATAAAATTATTGCGCTAAGAGGATAACCGAAAAGCCTAATGGGCAACGAACGCCTCCGCAATAAAACAACAACGGCGTTTCTCAAAGCAGAAGAATAAAAGCCTATGGGCAACATACAACGACTTCAGAATAAGGGCCCTTGAGTATAAGACAGCCCGAAACAACTTTTCCATAACAGCGAGCGTGCGCTAGTCGTGCAAAGTACGAACGAATACTCTGAAAAGATGACGAGTACACACGAGGCGCCTCGTGAGGAAAATTCGCGCTAATCTCAGACCAAACGACCTGAAGCACTAAACAGCAAAACCAACTCTCGAAAATGGCAACACAGGAAGAGAGTCACAAAAGTGTGAACAAAAGCTCTGCAAAGAGCAACAAATACACTTGACTCTCGAAAATGGCAACACAGGAAGAGAGTCACAGAAGTATGAACAAAAGCTCTGCAAAGAGCAACAAATACACTTGACTCTCGAAAATGGCAACACAGGAAGAGAGTCACAGAAGTATGAACAAAAGCTCTGCAAAGAGCAACAAATACACCTGACTCTCGAAAATGGCAACACAGGAAGAGAGTCACAGAAGTGTGAGCAAAAGCTCTGCAAAGAGCAACAAATACACTTGACTCTCGAAAATGGCAACACAGGAAGAGAGCCACAGAAGTGTGAACAAAAGCTCTGCAAAGAGCAAACAAGTACACATGACTCTCGAACATAACAACACAGGCGCGAGTCGCAACAGTGTGAACGGAAACTCTGCAAAGAGCAACGAATACACGCGACTCGCGAAATCAAAAGGAACAGTTGGGCAAAAAAGCGAAATCCCAAAAGGATAACGAATGCGCATGCGCATAACCCTGCTTTGGACAAATAATAGCGAAAACCCGTGGCGTAATGAAAAAATCTCTCCGAAGCACAGCGTAAACGGAAGCCCGACGGGGCAACGAACACGCAAAACCGGACAAAACATTCCGCCATTCCGCAAGGACAACGAGCTTGCCTAAACAGTAGGTACAAACGAAAGTCCTGCGGAATAAGCGTGAATAACCTACTGGCCTCGCGAGACGGAAAGTAGGCATGGCAACATGTCCGAACAAAGTCTCGCAGGAATATATCTACTGGCCTCGCAAGACAAACGAACGGGCATAGCGACATGCCCAAATAATAACCTTGCAAGAACATCCCTACCAGCCTTGCGATACCGCAGGGCGACCAAACAGAGAGTTGCCCAGCAATCTCGCGAACTTGAAGAAATCAAGAGGACACCGACCTGCAAAGCAGGCATCTCCTCGAGACGAGCCATAGGAAAAAGAGGACCGAGGACCCCACTCGCTTCGGGAAGTCACGGAAGCACGCCTCACAAGGTAAGCAAACTGTCCATTCTTTTATATCTGCGCTACAAACGCGTATAAGAAAAGTATCCCGCGTACCCCGAACCCGCACGACCGTAAGACTTATGTCACAACAATTATACGTCAAAGTAAGGCGAACACATAAACATAAATATTGTCAGGACAACTGTTATCTCGGGTGGCTGAGAAACATTCCTCAGCAAACCACCCGAGCAAAAGCATACATCAAATTCTGTTAACACCTCCACACCTCGGAGGGTTCCTCACACAAAATACGCTCCAATAAAAATAACAGAAAATCATAATAATAAAAACGAAGAAGGATGTGCTCCGCCCAGCCTTTCTGCCGCGCCATACTTACTCATCCTTGTCCTGCGACAAACCAAATAATGTAAGGTGACTACCCACATTACACCTCGTTTTATGACATACGTATAGAGAAAAAAAAGGGAAGAAGTTATACCTGGTTCACTTCGAGGTTTTCTGCAGGGTCGTCTCCCGACTCTGGATTGTAATCTACCTTGTCCAGTGAAGCCTCTCCATCGACAGTACCCGAGACGGCCTCTTGGACCGTAGGACCCTCGCTGCCTCCCACATGATCTTGAGGAGACTGCGGTGGTGTATCCTCTCGGTCCAAATGACGAGGCCACGGCGCAATCTTACGCCACGTATGAAAAGGCGTCTTCGGAGTACAGCTCAGTAAGTTCATGCTCGGGAGAACGGGCCCACCCTCGGGGTTGAGCAGCTGGCCTCCAGCTTTATCCCACTCATATCCCACCAGACCCTGAGGAGCCCCATCCTCGTCCGCAACAGGCGGGTACCCGAGATCCTCAGGGTCGAACGGATAGAGACCAGCCAAAACAGATAACTCGATATGGACCTGCTTCTTAATCGTCCCAGTTAACGACAACATCGCTGCGAGCTTAAAAGGATCGCTAACCAGGAATTCTCGGATCACCCCCTTCTCGTGATCGAGACGCTCTGCTTGCGAGTTCTTGATTGCACGTAAGGCCTGGGATAACTGCTCCCGCACAAGCGTCAACTCCCGGGCCTGTCCCTCCTTTGCCCGTTTTAGCTCCTCCACCTCCGCTTCACTGTCAACGAGCTTAGACACGGCCTCCTCGAGCAAATCCGTGCTCCTCTTAGCGCTGGTTTCGCTTTCCTCTAACGCGCGGGCCTTCGCGTCGACCTCACTCCTCAACTTCTCAACCTCGTCACTACTGCCCACCACCGAGCCCCGAAACTTCTGGTAGTCATCACTCAAAGACTTGTGCTTCTCCATCCAGTAGTCCCTCTCCACAAGGGCCGCTGTCAAATCCGCCGGCTCTACAGGAGATTGGGCCACAGTCAAATTCTTGGCGATCATCGCCTCCTCCGCGCGACCAAACAAGCAGCCTATCTCGAAAAGACGACCAACTGCGTCCAGCATCATACCAGCCCCGCGTTTCTGGATAAGTCGACCCAAATAAGGAGGCTCCAAAGCGCGGAAGGCCTCCCTATAAAACGTCGCGCTCTCGAGGGGCCGCTCCTTAGCGCTTTGCATCTTAGCCAAGTGAGGGAACAAAGCGAGGCACCCGTCGGGTTGACTTAACGGGAAGGGAGTCTTACAAATGGTCCCTACCCCAACCTTGCCCGGAAGACTAGCCTTGCGGGAACCCTCGGACGGCGTAGGTGCCGTCTCAGGGGAAGCGGTCGTGCTCGAACTCCCGCCTCCACCTTGCCCCCCAGCTGATACCGGAACTCCTTGGGCCAACACAACTGACGCCCCACCCGAAGGAGGGACTGCTACCTCCGACGAAGGGGTAGTGGCGACGTCCCTCGAACTCGGGGCTAAAGGTGGCCGACTCACGTTCCTCTTCTTATTGGTAACTGGCCCTTTCCCCTTCTCACTGCTATCAATGTCGTGTGTCGCCCTCCGCTTCTTCGACTCTGCACCCCCAGCCCCCTTCTTGACCAAACGCTCCGCGACGCCAGCAGGCGGTTGAGCAGGAGCCGCGTTGGCCCCCGATAACCCAGCATACAGCCCCTCCGCGTGCGAGCACACCAATTCGGGGATCGCCTTCAGCCCGTTAAAAGAGAAATCCATCAAGCCGTAAGCTGCACCAAAAATATGCACTCAAGGGTCATATATATAGGGAAACAGTTAAGATTCTTTATTAAAAGAAATATATATGCGCAAAAACTACCTCGTGACAAATCCTCGATAACGTCGACGGCTCGTTCATCATCAGCGCTCATCTTAAAGCCGCTCATCTCGGGTTTCCCCTCCCACAAACTGTCATCTTCACCCCTCTTAATCTGTCGCCACGAGCGACGAATACCTTGCAGCGACTCAACTTCCTCGGGCTTAGTCAAATACACCCAACCCCTATTCCAACCGTCGATTTTCCTCAAGAACTTCTTATGCGTCTCATAGTCAAAAACTTCCGGCGCGTCCTTTCTCCTCTTGACTGCAACAAAATCCGACGAAGCTATGCACAGTTTAAAATAATGTGCGAACAGGGCCACGCTTGGCTGTAGCCCGTCAAAACAAACCTGAAATTCGTCAAATAGCCTCTCGAAACTAACAAGATAGCACCATCCTACACCTGTCAGCTGGGCAGGAGTTATGTCCAGCGTCGTCAAAAAAGTAACCTGGAAGGGAGTCAAAGGCAGTTGGAACCCGCATCGGGGCATCTTCCAGTAAATACAGAGCCCTCTCTCGTCATCATGGGCTCGATCGTCGGCTTGCGGCAACAAGAACTTTAACTGATCAAAAGAAATACGATCCCTGGCATCCTTCTTTACGAACTCACCATAGAAAACGTCAACCCACCAACCTTGACTACGACAACCTGTCGCTGATGGGAATAGGAGACTAACTTCTGTGAACTGCGCATCGCGCGCATGCCCGGGGCGCCTCCTCTTCGATGAAGGTAGTCCCTCAGAATTCTTCTTCTTCTTGAACACCCGCGAGGATGCCGAAACTGACGCCTCACGGGAAGACCCCTGGCGATCATGTGCCTCGGCTTCCTGCGACTCCTCATCTTCTTCGACAGAGCGACTATCGCTTTTGCCGGAAGAATAATACGAGGGATCAGCCTTCCCCAGCGGGACCCGCTCCCGAGCTATCTTTTTCTTCCCCCCCATCTTCGATGACTGCAAAGGCAAGTTAATAAGATGGTCAGCAATGGGAGACGTTACCGAGGGCACTATCCTCTTACCCAACGCGGCGAAGGCCCTTTCCAGGGTAGCTCTCGACTTCCCGGCACCTTCACCCTCTATCCCGTAATCCCACATCGCCGGATCGGCCCAGTCAACGAGCTCGACGGGAGAACCCGGTTCAGCTGCGGCCCCATCAACAGAAGACTCCGGTTGTGCCGCCTTCCAATCAACGGACGACTCCGGGCCTATATCATCCCAATCCACGGCCGCCTCCCAATCAAAGAAATTTCCCTCGGAACCCGAATTACCGCCCGGCTCCGACATTTAAAAGAACTTGCCCAGAAACTGTCTTACGGACCAACCGTAGGACCTCGCGTATAGTAGACAAACAGGGGAAGAACAATACCGACCTCGTGGCTCACGGTATCGATCGAGATACCGGATCCCGAACGAAATGTTTGCGACAGTAATACTTACGAATAGTGAGCGACGCTCCCGCGAGGTGGTCGTGCAGTCGTCCCTGCCAATTGTCCTTATCAGCGAGAGCGATGAGCGAGACTACTCCGACAAGGGAACTTGCTGAAAGCGGACATCCGCACGGGCCCGCCTATCTTTATATAGGGCCCCCGTGAAGAACCGTAGGAATCAGCACCAATCTCAAGGAACAACTCTCGACACGTGTCTCGCTCCCCTTCGATCAGCCGCTTCAAAAAACCCAAAACGTCGCGTCGTTCAGCCTTTTGGCGCCAAAAATCCGAAGGTATATCGAACCATCGCGTCTCTTCGGCTTCATCTGCGCAAAAAATCCCCATGACGTAAATCCTCTACAACCCTGGAGCATGCTGCCCCTCAAGACACCAATCCCACGACCATCCCAACGAGTGAATCCTGACCCCACGCTAGGATCACCGTTCACCCGAAGCAGCGGGCGGCCTGGTCAAGATAGCAGCGGATCCCGATGACGTCAGCAAGCCTAAGCATTTATGACGGTCTGACACATGCATTTATTGCATCTACAGTAACCCCCCGTTATATATACGCGTAGACCTTCCGTACCTAACCACCAGATATCTGTTTAACTTAACTCTCGGGAACATGGCGCCAAAACCATCTGACAAGCGTGGAAAGAAACCCCTCGACGAAGGCCAGCCCAGCGACCCGAGGGCAAGGCACCCGACTAATGTCCGAGACCTACCCCCACAGATCCGCTCCAACTGGCTCCGTTTCTTCCCGCGACGCAACCTCGACCGAATGCTGTCAAGCCCCAATCGCAAGCTCCAGAACTTCATCAAATACCTGATCGACGTTGAAGTACGCTCCTACGAGCACTGCCCCTGCTGCCCGAAGGCTCGCCGTAATGAACCCCAACCCGCACCCCCCCATTGCGCCCCACCCAAGCCGGCAACCCTCCGCACTTGCCCAGCATGCGGAAAAACAGGTAATCGGTCAGAGATGCCCCGGTGCCACCGATGCAGGCAGAGGTTCCACCAGGCCTGCCAACCTGAGGAAACTCACTACTTGTTTCCTATCCCGGGTCTAGAAAGCTGGCATTGCGACGAATGTACCGCCATCCTCAACTCCCTGGACGACATGAACGAGGACAGCGACGAAGACGGCAATCCGGACGGTGACAGGGAGGGCCCGCAGTACCACCCCACGAGGTCTGGCAACACTGACCCCGAGGAAGAGTCCTCCACAGACAGCTTCTTCAGCGATTGATACGCTGCGCGACGTCGCCCCATCCACCTGGCCGGATGTTTACTACTATCTCTTTTGTTCCCCGACAGGGGGATGGGTTTTTATTTTTATTTTTTCTAATGGTAACCCCGCGAACTACTATGTTTTGTTGAGAAGGAAAACTCTATAAACCACATAACATTACCTGTAGTTGTAATCTTTTCTACGTTGCAAAGTTCCTAAAAGCATGTTCGCATAACGAGACACGAAGGCAGAATATTAAATGAACGTCGCTTGTATGACAATCCCGTCGAAGCCCGGCGGTACGCTACATCACAATGCTGATTTACGATATTGCTAAACCAACTGGCACTGCCTACCCCACGACCTCTCGGTCCGAGGTAGATCGCGAAACATTAACGAACATACTACCTGAAACTAACCACCTAGCGACACCAACCCCATCTGTTACCAACACAAGTTGGTACACCCCCTGTCTCAGGACAGTCCCGGGGATACATGTCTCGCTTCTAATCTTACTAATTGCATGAACACAAAGCTACCTTGTAGGCAATAATCGCACATCCCATGTCACGAGACTTAAGTAGTCCAAACAAAACAGGCAATGAAACCATCCTCCCCTTATTCTAACGGGCACGATTCGAGATAACTTGGACAAAGGAGTAACTCTCGACAAATCGCCAGAATAACTGCCCCGCGACGTCCCCCGCGGCATAAAAACATTCTCTACTCCAACCCATCAACCTCGTATGCGCAATCGCGCACATTTCCCAAATATGGGCTAACTGACAGAGAATTGCCATCAATTTAGCTCAGACGCTCCGAAAATGATACGTCTCCTACCAGTACCACCACAAAGTAACCATTCAATAACCCCTAACAACGCCTCGAAACGACCACCCCATAAATCCAAAACGCTTCGATATTAACACCGGTCAAAACAACAGGGCTACGCTCGTCCAGTCAAGTCACCTAGCCTCAGCTTTTATGAGTCGGTGGGGCCCAGACACGATAACCAATGGCACCACCCCGCCTATATATTGGCCCACTAAGCCATAAGAAGATCATTCCTCACCAACCAATTCCCCATTCCATCAACTAACCCCTACCACATCTACCCTCACAATGTCGTCGAACGACTCGGTTAACAAACCCGAGCAACGACGTCTCAACATTACCCTCCCCCGCGATTCGCCTCCCCACCGACCCCGGCCTAACCCCACGCAGCCACCACTGCGAATACTGTCGGAAGGCGAGAGATGGGTATTATTACAAGACGTATCACACTCGGACTTAGCATGGATGCTAACCCACGAGAACCTTCGTATCCGAGATTTCCTCGACTTCAAGCTCAGCTCATGCCCGAAATTCACCCCGGAGGACGAGAATGCCATCCAACCTACGGCGCCGTCGTTGCGCACGTGCTTCGTGTGCGATGATCAAGATCCCAAGACCGAGATGGTCAAATGCCGAACATGCTTCGAGTGGCGCCACATGTATCATTACGATATAAAAGGCCGCTCCGATCCCCGCCGTCGGTTTTGGCGATGCCCCCGTTGCATCGACCTCAACTTCGGAGGACCAACCTTATACACAGCCACCAAGGAGGAGCTCGAAGCAGACAATACATATGAGGACACCGATAACGAGATCCTCGCCTGAATGTCCCTTCAGCAGCGACATCACACCCGTCTTCTTGCCGAAGAGGACCCCGGAGTGCAACGGCCGAAAGGGAAAATGTCTCTTCCGCCTGCCTCAGGTCCCACCTCGGCAGCCATGCGGGTATACAGGGAACGAGTCGCCCTGCCAATCGTAGCTCACTAGGACAAATGTATCCGTTGTCATGTATCAACTAAAGACAAATGTTGTCTACAAAATATGTATCATTCCGATGTAACATCATTACACTTATAAAAACAATCAGTTGAATTCGTTGACAAAACTCCTTACGATATCAAACAGTCCACCTTTATCGCATTACGATTGGCCGAATTTCGGCCCCGCGTAGGTTCCTCCAGATACACACTGACATTCTTGTCGACCATATATCCCGCGGCCTAACGCCAATCAACTAAAAAGTCGACGACTATACATCATGGGTTGCCTGGGACCCACATCATGTGTAGCTGCAGTACCGCCTTACATCTATAAATACCAACCTCACATTACGAAAGAAGGGACAACCATCCTCCTCATTCCCAGTCCATCCCCCCTAAACAAACATGCCTTTCAAGCAAGTGGTTTCAAAATCTAAGAGGCCCGCGGACCAAGGTCAAAGTAGCCGCGACCAACCTCCCCCCAAACCTCGTCGCTCTTATAACCCACGACAAGTCCTCTCTCCTACAGAGAGATGGGCCCTCCGCCAACGATTCTCCGAGGAAGATTTGGAATGGATGCTCCATAACGAGGACCTCCAAATCTGCGACTATATCGACCTCCTCCTCGCCGGTACACCCTCATTCACTAAGGAAGACGAGAACAACATCTATGACGACGTCAACTTCGAGCCCAAGCTGCGTTGGTGTGTCCTATGCCACGATCAGGGGCCCAAGCACGAAATGGCGAAATGCCGGATGTGCTATGAGTGGAGCTGCTTCGAACACTATGACATTCGAGGTCGCGCGGACCCCCGACGCCGGTTCTGGAAATGCCCTGGATGTTTATCCCGCAATTCCGGAGGCCCGAGCCTCTATACCGCCACTCCAGAAGAAATCCACGCGGACAACCTCTTTGAGGATACTGACAACGAGCGCGTGGTCTGATTTCAATATTTCCTTATCTGTTAGGCATTGTATGGTCCCGATTTCATGTCGTGTTTGGGCGCCATGCTATTTAAGAATATTTTAATATCAACATATGCTTATGATTGTCGCCATACCCTCTGTGACGCACCCCCCCCCAAAAAAAAAAAAAAAAAAAAAAAAAAAAAAAAAAAAAAAAAAAAGAAAGACGACGACGGCGAAGAACACCAAGCGTAGCTCGTCCAAAAACACTTAGCTACCCAAAGCCACCCAACATACCGACACAATCAGTCGGACACTTACCCGAGACAGGGCATACCAAACGCTCGCAAAATTTTGTAAATAGCAAAATTACGACCTTACAGGAAAAAAAAAACGATAACACAGGTCAAGACTATCTGGAAAACACGAAAAACCCCGAGACCAACTCGGGGGCCGCCAACAACAAAAATTACGAAATATAACGGCAAAGCAAAATTGACACATACTATGCGTAACCAATAAGCGGTGCGACGCGAGATCATATAAACGAGAACTTCAAAATAACCAACATGCAAACAGAAAAACCCCGACGGATAACTCGGGGGCTGACAACAAACAAATACCTCATAAAAATTCCCAAGATCAACTCAAGGGCTAACGCTCACAAACATAAAAATAAGTTAGAAGCCGAGATAAGCCAAGAAAACTCCTACAATAGAACCGAAGCCGCCTAATCAAGAACCCGAAAGCGTCATACTGACGCATTTCGGCTTCGGGGGCTAATGATAGGTCCATATACCGATGGACCTTAAAAGGCCCAGGCCTGGCCCGATAAAGCACTCCTAGATTTAAAATACACAAACGGCCGGCCCAAAATAGAATGAAATAAAATAGGCCCCCTCCCCCTGCAGAAACAGGCCACGACCAAGAGAAGCCCGGGATTCGGACCCCCTCCCGGGGCCAGCCCGAGGTCAAGAGAAGCCCGGGATTCGGACCCCCACCCGGGGCCAACCCGAGGTCAAGAACTGCCCGGGATTCGGACCCCCACCCGGGGCCAACCCGAGGTCAAGAGCTGCACGGGATTCGGACCCCCTCCCGGGGCCAGCCCGAGGTTAAAAGCCTGAGACTCGGACCCCTCACAGGGGCCAGCTCGGAGTCAAATAAAACAAGGCTCAAAGCCTAAGCATGCCGAACAGCCAGAAAAGGCCGACGTATGGCCTCGCTGATTCGGCTTGCGCCAGATTATGCGGATATGATCGCCTATTATGCGGACGCCTCCAAAACAGTCACGCGGGCCCCCATCATTAATGATGACAAGACCCCGCTACAGTAAAGGCGACCCCTATTTAAGGCAGAGAAATCCCCAGAAAAAGGGACCGCATTCATTACAACCAGAGGAGGTATTAAAAAGGGTTAGAGCGTTAATACCCCTCCGACACCCCGCGTGTCCACCTTCTCGGCCCGATCCGCCCGGACCGGGACGAGCTACACTTGCGGCAGCTAGCCTCCGCGCGGCCTGTTTCCCAGGAACAGGACGTTTACGCACCTTACTGGACCAAGTCCAAGTACGGCCCGGCCCCCTTGGGAAGGGACGTATCAAGTATCACTAATTATTACTCAAATATTATAATATAATTTTATTTTATAAAATTATCCTATAGATATGAACTAGGCTTTACTTGTATTCTTATTTTATAAAATTATCCTATAGGTTCGATCGTTAATGAAGACATAACTAATCAATTAAAAAAAATTCGTAAATAACATTTAAAAAATAAAAAGAAATCAAGACCAATCAGAAAAATAATACAATTTGCATTTAGCGAGTATATCTCTTAACTAAATTTGAACTTATATACGTAAAGAAACATAAAAAAGATGCATAGAGTCAGAAAAAGGCAGATTATTTGATTAAAGGACTGATATTCAATCTGAAATTTCATCTTTTAATCATAACCATTGACGGATGAGAACATCTACGTACTCAATATAAGAATGGAGATTTTGTATTTTTTTTTTTTTTGAGTAAAAATAAGAATCAATGTCCTTATTTTGATTTATTGATGGTAAAAATAAAATATAGGTTTCGAATTGAACGTATTACATATATAGGTAAAAAAAGTTACTCAACCTTGTTGAGTGATTTTAGCTTTGAATAAATCAGAAAAAATAATAATTTAAAACACTTCTAATGAATCTTCATGGAGTTGCTTGAATAATATTCCATTGATTCTGTAATTCTCTTGCCAGTACATCACTTGTACATATTTTGATGAGAACGGAGTAGGTCCGATGCCCATCGGACCTACTTTTAGGTTCAACGAGCATGATAAAACGAGCATGATAACCGTCGATCTAATTTAAGATTTGTGCGCACGAAAATTGAAACAGACATGCACGAAATTTAAAGCATTTTGCACGAATTTTAAAGCCAATCGACGGTGATTAAATCCATCGAACCAGAGTAGGTCCGATGCCCATCGGACCTACTCTCAAGTGTATTTTGATGTACGAGATTTTAAAAGTCAGGAAATCTTTTTTTTATGTTTGATATATTAGTACTGTATATTGATATTGCTGACTAAGGAAAGTAAATATGTCTTTAATAAATATTAATTACGTAATAAGCACTTCAAATTGTTAAGTTTGCTTAAATCTGCACACAGTATAAACTAATTTGAAAAGAATAAACAAGGATTACATGCACTGATCTAGTACATAAACTGTTCATAGTGGATCCCACCAAAATTTGAAAAGTAAATATGTCTCCACTCTCCAGTTAGCTACATTCCTGTACGGACCCCACTTCTTCTCTCTTATTTATAAACTGTTTATAGTGGATCCCACCAAAATGATAACTTTTTTTTACTATGCTTCTCCATGTATGCCGATATTTTTATTAATACCCAAAAAAAAAACAAATTATCAAATCTGCCCCCACCCCAAACTTATTTTTAAATCTACCACAACCGCCCGTCCACTGGACGGTCCACTTTCCCCACCTGACCGCCCAGCAGCCGGGCGGTCCACTCTTCATAGCTGACCGCCCAGGTGCTGGGCGGTCCAGTGTTATTTTTTATTTTTTTATAAGGTTTTATGTTTTAATTTGTTTGAATGTTTTATATTATATTGTTGTAATGATTTGTTTGAATGTTTTATATTAAATTATATGATATATATTTATTATTTGTTGACGATTATATTTTTATAATTGACGATTATTTTTATATGTTATGTAATTGTGTAGTTTTAATATAATTGATTAGTTTTATATTAAGTTTGTTAATGTTTAAATATTTCTAAATGGTAATCTAAATAGTAAGTCTAAACAACAAAAGTAGGTAATCTAAATGGTAAGTCTAAACATGAAACATAACAGTCCAAACATGAAATATAATAATCCAAACATAAAGTACTAGAAATCTATCAAACTAAAAAAACATAAAAACCCTAACGACGAGGACGAGGGCGACGTCCGGAGAGCTCCAACCTAGTAGGTGCATGGCGGTCCCTCTGCGAAGACGGACGCCTCTGGTGAACCTCATCCACCTGCATGTCATCGTGTACGGCCTCGCGCGCCCATGGATCCTCCCCCAGGTGTAATGCATGCTCCCCATGGATCCCCGCCTATGTACGCAACACCCACGGATCGACCTCCCAAGTAGGAGGATACGTGGCTGGAGGCGGTGTGCCAAATATAGCAGAGGCAAAGCCATCTGCAGTCTGTGCCCCACTCCCACTGGCCTCGCCGTCGTGCTGTATGGGCTCCATATACTGCGGTCTGTGGGAGCTAGCTGGCTCCCATCCGCCCTCATCTCCAGTAAGGTCATCCAATGAGAAAACGGCGGCGGCAGCTTCATCATGTATGTAAACAATGTTAAATTAGAGACATAGAAGTAACGAGTAAATTAATTAAATAATAAACTTTTGCTACCTCGGTCTGCTACACTGGAACTCCATGCTCGTTGTAATACGCGTTCCACGCGTTGTTGTTCAACACCCATTGGTGGATCGCCCAACCCGAGTCATCATCTGCAGAAATGAAGATAAATTAATAAGAATGATCTTTTAAAGAGACGCTTAATAATGATCATTTGTATGACATATTATTACCTGCAGGAGGTGGCGGCATCTCCTCAGCGTAGATAGGGGCTCTAGGCTGCTCCGAATCTGGTGGTAAGGCCTTTATCTTGCGCCAATTGATGTCCTCCCCAGCATCGTGCAACATACCAACGAGGCGCCCGTCCCAGCCAGAGTCCTCCACGATCGGTGCACTGTGTTGGAGCATTTGACATCCTATCGCTCTCCAACTTTTTCTCGCCATGCACACCAAGCTGTGTGCCACTCCTCTAATACCCGTCAAAATCTGCACACATTGTATTTTCATTATTATTATTAGAAGATGAATAAATAACTACAATTTTTTAAGCATGTCAGTTTCATTTAAACATACCGAACGAGCATGGATCGGGCTGAAAGGCAAGTAAGTCCTAAATCCGTCACCCGTGAGTCTCCGTCGAAGAGCATCACCATAGTCTCCCTTAGATAAATCATCGGCATGCCCATCTCTGGTACCAGACTAAATATCACAATCTCCAAGGCCCGACCGGCATAGGGGCATCTGGAGCTGGAGGTGGGGTCCATAAGTGATCCTCCGGCCTTGCAGCACGCTGGTAATGCTCCTAGAAACGCGTGCTCCAGTCGACTTTGGGCTTGTTGTGTTTAGTGCTGCAATATAAATTAATTAGTAACGTGTATGGCTGAACAAGTAATAAAATAGACAAACAATAAGGCAGTGGGTAGTTACCTGTGCAGCTGGGTGGTCTGCTGCTCGCCCAAATCTGGAAAATCAGGGACATAGGCATCCAAGCCAAACTGATGGGGCACTCGATCAGGATAGTGATATTCAACTATCCAGAATCATACGCACGGCCCCCGATAAAACGAGAGATATCTCTGCTCTAATGTCAGCTGGCACAGAAGGCCCTGATCGTAGAACAGACGATAGGGGTACCAGGTGATGCTCGTCTCGTGAAGCATCTGGAGCTGACCCCGGACATACGAAATCCCCACAGTCCTCCCCCTGCTCGTGTCCTCGTATGTGTGGGGAGTACCCCATATGGCACCGTACCCCGGACGTCTCTCGGGGTCATCTCCCATCCATAACCCCGCCTGAGCTGGAGGAACAGGCCGACACACCGGTATATGCGACCAGGACCACTGCTGGAGTAGAAGAAGCGGTCCGGCAATCTGCTTGTTCGTCGCCTAAATTTTGGACATGCGGTGCACTTCTGGTAAATATGGAACCCTAATATTTGTAATAAAAAAATTAAAATATTTGTACAAACTTACCAGACAAGCATGACACAAGCCCCAGTATAAATGGGCGAGCACGGCTCCACCCCAGTTCCACTTCGACAGCCGCTGAATGTCCCTCAGCAGAGAGAGGAACATAATCGGGACTGCGTCACCGCTGGAATCGACAAACATGACGCTGCCACATAAATCCATGACAAACGCCCTCACGTACCTGCAATATAAATTAGAGACATAAATAACTATATTTTTTGTTGAATTCATAACATATTTTAATTTGCAACTGTTTGTGATTACCTCAGAACGGCCCGCTCGTCACGTGTATCGGGGGTGATCCTACGCCAGTGGAAGTAACTGCGGAGCGCCGCAAGACTAATGCAGTATTGTGAACACCGGTACTCCTCCTCATCCTCTCATTTCTTCTTCTTCTTCTTCTGCAAGTCCGTCGGAGCGGCCCCCAGCAGCTCCGGTATCATGTGCATCAGGTCCGAATGGTCTGAGACACCACCGATGGGGTCGCCGTCTATCCATAAACCCCACAAGGCGCTGATATCACCTAGTGTGACTGTCATCTCCCCAACCGGAAGGTGAAATGTATGCGTCTCCGGTCACCATCTCTCCACTAGACCCCAAACGAGGGCCTGGCCAATATCACAGTGAGGCATGGTGGCCAACTGATACAACCCGAGATGAAGGATGCACTGCTCCATCAACGGGTGACGGACGTATGGTATCTCGGGGGTTCGATGCCTCACTGTCATCATCGTCGTGTCCTGCATTTTACAATTATTTCAATATAAACGTCTAATTAAATAATGTTATTTAAATTAGGAATACAAAACCAACGTACCTCCATAGATGCAAGTGAGACACGGTGCCTGACATGTGGGGTCCACAGAAGAGGACTAAATGTGTCAGGATGGTGAGGGGGATAATCTCCAAAGGGAGCATCTGCACCGGACGTCTCTGCACCAGACATCTCTGCACCGGATGCCTCTGCACCGGATGCCTCTGCACCGGATGCCTCTGCACCGGATGCCTCTGCACCGGATGCCTCTGCACCGGATGCCTCTGCACCGGATGCCTCTGCACCGGATGCCTCTGCACCGGAATCCTCTGCATCATGTGAACTCTCCCCCGTCTCCAGAGGGGCATCCCATGCACGTCCCCGTCTAGTTCTGACCATACTACATTTCAATAAACCCAAGATTCTATCTTATAAATCCTGATTTATAAACCCTAACTTATGAACTCCAATTTTGTCAACCCTAAACCCTAATTTAACCCCTAAACCCTAATTTAACAATTCAACCCTAAACCCTAATTTAACAATTCAACCCTAAACCCTAATTTAACCCCTAAACCCTAATTTAAACCATAAACCCTAAATTAACAATTCAACCCTAAACCCTAATTTAACAATTCAACCCTAAACCCTAATTTAACAATTCAACCCTAATTTAAACAATTCAATCATAAACCCTAATTTAACAATTCAACCCTAAACCCTAATTTAACCCCTAAACCCTAATTTAACCCCTAAACCCTAAATTAACAATTCAACCCTAAACCCTAATTTAACAATTCAACCCTAAACCCTAATTTAACAATTCAATCATAAACTCTAATTTAACAATTAAATCGCGACGGAAAAATCAACAACCCGCACACGATAATTAACAATTCAACCCTAATTTATAAATTTCAGTTTTGTCAACCCTAAACCCCTAAACTACAAACTCTAATTTTGGAAACCCTAATTTTGAACAATTCAATCGTGTCGGGAAAATTAACAACCCGCACAAGATAATTAACAATTCAATTCTACCAATCGTTCCAATGCCAATACAAGATACAAAATATAAATTAAAAAAATTATTTAGAGACTTACTCGAAAATAATCGGATTGTCGCCGAGATGGCCGAAAATTAGGGTTCGGGTGAGAGAGAGAGGAAGAGAGAGAGAGGAAGAGAGGGAGAGAGAGACTTCAAGAGAGAGAGGGACCACTGCTGGAGGTGGTGGTTTCGGGTGGCTGGGCGGCTGAGACGCAGGGCGACGGGGAGGCAGAGAAGAAAGAGAGAGAAGAGAGGGCGGTTCTGTGGGGGGGCGGACCGCTTATAAAAAAAAATAGTGGACCGCCCAGCTGACGGGCGGTTGGGGTAGATTTAAAAATAAGTTTGGGGTGGGGGCAGATTTGATAATTTGTTTTTTTTTTGGGTATTAATAAAAATATCGGCCATGTATGTATGTGGGCCTGAATCCAAATCCTCTGAGCTAACAAAATTGTCATTTGTTTACTATGCGTAGCATGTGGGTCCCGCTAGAAATGTTAACATCTTCCAATAAAAATTTGTAATCATTTAGTACAAAAGGCTTGTAAATTAAAGATTCTAAAAGAGAGAGATGATGACTTCATTAGTCCAAGCTCTAGCAATTCTAAATTAAGGGAGGAATTTATTTTCTTTTCACAAAAAAATGGGGAAATACTCATCGATTTCACATCGAAACCAAAGAGTTAATTTGAGTTACTATTTATGAACAAGACATATTAATATAAAATAAGGTTCTAAATAGTGATTATCGTGTTATCGTAGAAAGGCTCAAAAAATAAGCTATCGTAAATAGCGTGCCTATAGCGAAAACTATCCTACATAGTGATTTTTCTTCATAAATTATATTATATTTTTCTATTAATTATCAACATTATCTAAAGTCTCATACAGAAATAAGTAATATCAAATTGATTAAGAAATTATAATATTTATATTAAACTAGCATAAAGTCCAAACTGATATTCAAAATATTCCTAATAATTTCATAAACTATATATATATTTTGCTATTCAAAATAACCTAAGCATCATGACATAAACTATTTATATGTTTTTCCAAAATAACATAAACATCATAGCATAAATTATCTATATTTTCTATTTAAAAACAAAAACCATTTGGAACTTTAAAAAATTTGGTCTTGAAAATAAATTTTTAGGTTATGCGTGCTTTATTTGCGCTACACACTAAGCGCTATTGCAAGCCAATGTTATCACTATAGCGGTCCTAGCTTGAATTAGTGCACTTTTATCCCATAACGTGCTAGTTAGAACACTAGTATAAAGTTATTAGTGCTTGTTGAAAAAGCTCAAATCCTTGAGTAGAACTAGGGTGCTCCTAAGCTCACCAAGCCCTTCCGTGAGCGCGGCTCTAAAACCTATCAAATTGACTTCAAACGACATTTCCAAACCGTTAGATGTTCAATCTATATCAAAATCTACTTGGAGACCAAATTTTACATTTTTTGGAATTTTTTTACTATTTATTAAATGGTTTGAAAATTGCTGTTTTCCAATGGTGCAGAATTTTAATAAAAACAGCGATTTTCAAACCATCTTAATAAATAGTAAAAAAATTCCAAAAAATGTAAAATTTGGTCTCCAAGTATATTTTGATATAGATTGAACATCTAACGGTTTGGAAATGTCGTTGAAGTCAATTTGATAGGTTTTAGAGCCGCGCTCACGAAGGGCTTGGTGAGCTTAGGAGCACCCTAGTTCTACTCCAAATCCTTACTACATTTTTTATGTTAGTCAAGTCTCTCAGTACATCTGCGTTACATACCAGTGAATCAATACAATAGGTACAATTCATTCTATACTTTATCATTGTTGATTCTAGATCAAATCGACACAAATTTGTGGTTGTAACTAGGGGCGGATTCAGGATTTTCGTCAAGGAGGGGCAAAAGAATATCGAATCGGATTTAAATACCTAATCGGGTTTAAATCCATTAACCAATTGGATACTCGACAAAAAACAATGCTTTAACTTATACTTTTTAATGCTTTGACTTGTAATTTCTGATGCTCTGACTTATAATTCTAATTACCAATCAAAATTCAACAGATTTATTTCAATTTAACTCTAAATTTAACTCGAATTACAAATTAAGTATCCAGAAGGGGGCAAAAAAAAATTTCAGGAGGAGGCAAAGTCGATCGGAACCGATAAATCTTCACTAAAACTCAAAATCCAGAGGGGGGCAGCTTCCCCCTGTAATACACTGGGTCCGCCCCTGGTTGTAACCACTCAAATTAGTACAATAATGACTTAATTATTTTTTTAGGAACTTAATAAATATATATCTTTACAGAATTTCTGAAAAACGGAGCCAACAGAGGAGAAGAGAAAGAAAAGCTTGGTAGCATTAACAATTGCCACCCCCACACCATAACCTATCTTTCTAACCTCTAAGCATACAAGAGAGAAAAGGCAATGGCAATTGCTTTAGATTTTGTATATATACACATGTTGTAAAATCATTTCTTGAGATATTATATATATGCGCAAAAATGGATGTATCGATTAGAATCATCTATGATAAATATGTGTGGACGAACGATATATAATATATTTAAATGGCTTGAAATGTTTATAGAATTGAGTTAAAATAACACAAAGATGCACGCAACGTGCTATAAAAACATTCCTGCATCATTGTTAGCATATAAATAGAGGTGGATTCAAGTGATATGAATGTAGTCATGCTCAATTTAAAAAAAAAATTATATTTATGTATGATTTTCTATAAAGTATAATTTATAATAAAATGTCATAATATTGTAAAATTAATTTTCATTCTTTACAAAAAAATTATATATGATTAATCTTCATACTTCAAAAGTTTGCGCATAAATACAGGTATCTTGTACAACTAGATCATATATATTGTTTCTAAAAGTATTAGATAATATTTGAATAGCAACTATCAGTTTCGTTGATTTTATAACTTCAAATGAGCATCATTGACTTGAAAATACATTCAAGAATATTTTATTTGTGCAATAATAGATGTATCATTATTCGTTTGCTCAAATAAATCATTGTGTGAGTTTAAGATAACACTTGGTAAACAACTTTCTGGTTTCCTGCTGTCTACTCCCTTCTCTACTTCATTTGGTCTTTCTCATCTCTTCCTTCTTGAACGGACAGAAGAACAAGGGAGAGGGGAGGAAGCCGAGTCGAGCGGAACCGACCGGAGCCGAAAGCGCGGTATTGTCAGAGTTCGAAACATAAAGTCTTTATCTCGATCGGAACGTAACAATGAGTAGATCCGGTCGTCGGAGCGTGGCGGTTGAAAGAGCGGATCCAGTCGTCTAACGAGATGGGATTAAGGTATTATGATGATTATGAGTGTATATAAGTAGATTAAAAGAGTAGATCTAGGAATTTAGAGGATAATTAAAGTAATTTTAAGTAATTTAAAAAATTTGTAAAAATAAAAAAGTAAATCTAGAAATTAAAGTCACTTTAACTTGTTGTTTATCAATAAAATTGTTAGTAGCATTAAAGTCACCAATGCGTTCGGAACCTCTGATGATACATGACTCTGCAACCTCTGCATCAACGCACCATTTGATTTTAGCTCCAGACTATCTGATAAGAATTCGGATTAATTCAGTTCACTTATGTAGACTGTAATGCACAGAGTCTTTTATATTTGTGTGGATTTATATCGGACGGTCCAGTTGTAAAATTCAAAAAATTAAATTAACTCGAAAATGCGAATTGGGGGTAAATTCTGGAGTCAGTATCCCCAGGTATCTTAGGTGCAATCCATATAGACGGACGGTCCGGATTAATTTCAGCTGGGTAAAATTTAATCTGATAACTATAGATGTCTGTTTTGAGATTCGTGTCAGGTTAAAAGAACGGTTCAGATTTACTAATTACTCACCTGCGGGATCCGAATTCCGAATTCTGGATCAATGTAACAATTTTATTTTTAGTCCCCAGTTTTAGCTAGAATCTCATATAGGGCGTTCTTTTCTCAAAAAAAAAAAACCATGTAACCCTTTGATCAAATATCAATAAAAACACGGGACCCATTTTCAAAAGAATAAAAAAAACGGGCTTGACGCTTCCACTACCCCGGTCAACACTCCTTTTTCTTACTTTTCCAATACTCTCCTTTTCTGGGCAAAAGGACACTTCCGCTGGAATCAAATACAGCTATCACGGTCACAGCAGATATCTATCGTTCAAAAGTAATGGAGATAATTTCTATTCATAGTGAATCTAATAATAAATTCCCTCACTTAATGTACACGTTCCCGTTGGACGGACAGGATTAGTTATCATAATTCAACACCCTTTAATCCACCGTCCATTTCCCCCCAATGCCTGAAATTTAGAAACACCGCGCCTCTTTCCTTTGGGTTTCTCTGTCTTCGAAAAACCCTAACCCTAGCCATCTCTCTCTCTCTCTCCTTCGCTTGCTGAAATCAAGATCTTTTGCTATGGAGCCTTGTGAATCGACGTCGCTAGATCCGTCGTCGGAGAGGGGGAAACTGTTCGTCGGAGGGATCTCCTCGGAGACTGGAGAGGAGGTGTTGAGAAATTACTTCTCCAAGTACGGAGATATCGAGCATGTGGTGGTAATACGAGATCGACTAACGGGCAACGGTAGAGGTTTCGCTTTTGTTCAGTTTGCGAATCCAGATTCGGGTGAGAAGGCACTAGACGAAAACGAGAGCGAGAAGCATGTGATTCTTGGGAGAACGGTTTGTTGCTCCTCTTTATTTAAACAAAAATTTACGTTCCCTTGAAATTGAGGTCCGATTAAGCTTGTTATTCAATATATTTATATATGTTAACAATATAATGCATGTAAGAAAAATTTCAATCCCCACTCCGTTTTAGCAAAATATTATTTTCCCGGCTAAAGTGGATAAATTTATAGGGTGTACCTGTGAACTTGAAGTAGTAAAACCAACGAGTTGTCTTGTGGGATTTTGTAAAAGCCATGTAATTTGTAAAGTGTTTGTTTATTCATCTGCACTAGTTTGATTAATGAGAAACTTGTCAGTTTTATTTAATGGAACAATATGCATATGCATATGCATTTTGCTTGTTTGATTGAATTTAATAGACTAGTTGATTATTGGAAAACTTTTCAGTATACCCTTTGAATTTATTAATGGAACAATATGCACACAGGTTTGCTTTTTGATTGAATTTGAAAGACTCACTTATGTCAACTTTGACCCATTTTGAACCTTTCCATATCTATATTCTTTTAACATAACTTTGATATATGTAAACCACAATTGAAGAAAATTCTCGGTCGCTCATTTCTTGATAACCTTAGTTTGTTTTTGTAATGAATTTATCACCTGGGTTGCAATTTTGCTAATTCAGCTAATGAATTTGTAATGAATTTATCACCTGGGTTCGTTTCATACAGTATAATTTTGTCTGATATGAGGTGAAACGGTCAAGCAACCTTACTCTAATTGGATTAAACATTTTGTTTTTAACTGGAAAAATGTGGCCCTCTGAAACACCCTACTTCCATTGTTGCTGTCTTTTATTTCTGGTCAAATTCGTTTGATTGCTGGCTCTCCTGTAGCTTGGAGAATAAATTAATAATGAATAATAGTAACATCATTCGACATTTTGTTTTCTCGCAAGTTTTTCTTTAGATAGTTGTAAGAAAGTTATTTTTTAAATAAATACTTAAGCACTATATGTATCACTGTAAGCATTTATGTATAATTTATTAGTGATTATAAAAGAAATGGTTTTCCAAATAATTCTGGAGATATTCATTGGATAATTAACAACTAGTAATTAAGACACCAGATACACCTAAAAGGAAATTTGCAGAGTTGATACACATAAATACACCAAATGCAAGATGCATCAAGCATAATGTCCAAAAATGTTAATCAAATATTTCTATAATATAAATTTACTAATATATATATAATTAAATCCAAAACTTTTACAGGTGGAAGTAAAAAGAGCAATTCCAAGAACTGGGAGGAGCCCGTACTACCAACCTATCGATAGCCATTATGTAAATCCAGCCATAAATTCTACTAATGACAGCACAACTGAAACAAACACCAATAACACCATTGATGCAAAATCCAGGAAAATTTTTGTGGGAGGCTTGCGTGATAACATAACAGATTCGGAATTGCGTGCTTACTTTGAGAAATTTGGCACGATGAATGATGCGGTAGTCATGATTGACAAGTGGACAAAGCGGTCCCGTGGCTTTGGTTTTGTAACCTTTGATTCTGACGAGTCTGTTCGTAAAGTAATGGAGACTCCATTTCATGAGCTCAATGGCCGCACTGTTGAGGTCAAGATCGCTGTGCCAAAAGGCAACCATAGTAATAACACTTGTGATGGTAACAATTATAATAATGAGAGTGAGTGTGACAATGGTGATGGGTGCTATGTCCCTCGAATGTTTGGTGCGAGAGAGGGCCCTGCATATTTTGGGGGTGTTTATCCACCTTATGGCCGGTTTTTTAATGGATATGCAGCTTCACCTGTGCCACCTTACGTTTATCCAGGAAATTATGTGGCCGCAGTTGGAAGTTATGGATCAATGGGTTATGGGGGTTTCAGGGCCCCGTTTATTGGTGGACCCAGCATGATGGCCAGGCGAGGCCCAATGATACCGTACAGGGATTTTGGGGCATATTTTGGGCATATGAATAATGGAGGGGGTGTTTTGGGAGGATATATGGGTGGTAATGGAAATGGTGCTTATTATGGAAATGGGGGTATAGAAGATGGCATCAAAACCGGATGTGTCGACCCAGATGTACCATCAACAGTTGTCAATGGGGTCACAGCGATGGTGCCGCAATTTGAAGCTGTGAAATTGGATGCACAATGACATGTAGATGCTGGTATTGTACAACGTTTTTCCATTTTTCTTTTAATTTTTCTTCGAGTTTAATTTGGGTAATATATTTTGACCTGAACTCCTCAGGTTAAATTGATTGGCTGATACTTGAACGAGTTGAAAGTCAAAATGGGTGCCCAGGGTGAAATTTTAGTTGTTGAATGAAGTTTAACCAGGGCCCCTCCTTAGGCCTCTTAACATTTTATTATTTATGCTAAATTTCATTTTTCAGCAGGTTGGAGATAATCAAGAGCGTCATGGATTTATAGCGAGATAACAAATTAACGACCTGCTTTTACTCTGTATCATTTAATTCTATTGTACACTGATCTTGTTTTATTGGCTATTTGCTGTGTGGTGAACAAAATTGTTTAATTATTTTTTCAATCTTTATTTTTCTGACTTGGAACGTGTTGTTTCCGAAACTAATCTAATCATTCCGAAATATTTGTGGGTGTATTTATGCAAATTTGTTCGTAGATTATGTTGCATTCCTGTGCTTTCTGAACTAAAAAACTTCGATAATGGAAATAATTTTGATGACATGAAGTATCTTTCTTGTATGCATTGCAAACTTTGAATAATAATACATTGATGTCGTGGTTTTATCTAAGAGCTGTCGTTAAATAGTCTCTAAATGAATATATTTTTAGTAAACTAACAATTTATAAATTGTTGTAGAATTTTGTAAGCAAAGGAGTTCGGCCTGTGAACATATTCAGTTATAAGCGGCCTAAATTTAGAAATTGAGCCCACCACAGCTGACATACGGTAGAGAGCCTGTAACTTGTCCAAGGTTTTTTCCTTTTATATGTTCTATAGAGTTGCTCGTTTCTGTAGGCGAAGGGAAGAGCACGAAGTTACATGTAGTCTTGAAATTGATCAGAAGAGGATGAATGCAATTCCAATTGAAATTAAATCAGTGTTACCCACATATAGGAATTTCTCCTGTTTGTTTTCCAAATGGAGAGGATTGGAAGTAACCATACAAGGAATGACCCGTAGTCATTCAATGTCCTAGGAGGTCTCCTCTAATGCAACCCCCATCACTCAATCTTAAAGCCTAAAGTCCAATGAAATTTATTCAAAAGAGAAGAGATTTATGCATGTGATTGAACCCTAATTGGGGCAATGAAAGGACTCCAAAAATAGAGAATGATTTGGGTGGAGGGGTCCAATTATCTAATCAAAGCAAGGAAGGTTCTTTGTAGCATTCTACTGTTGCCAAGCTAGAATGAGAAATGAGCATTTCTCATGTGTCTGGACTTTAAAAGGTTAATATTCCCGCTTCTTTCGATGTGAAAGAGATGCCATGAAAGATATGAACTATGTCATGTCGTTTTGTTGGTTTTTTATTTCTTTTTCTTATTCTGCAATTGATAATAAATACTGTTTATCAGAGGCCTGTTTTCACAAGAAAAACAGACGCTGATAAAAAGCTGACTGAATGGCCATTTTCCGTTGTGTATTGAAAAATGTTCAGCTTCCCCCTTCCCTTAAGGTGTACAGTCTTCAAGAAATGAAATCTGAACAAGAAGTTACTATGAGCTGTAAAAGCTTTTATTTTGAATTCTGTTTCAAAAAATAACAAAATATTTTCAAGTTGTTATGGAAAATGAGAAAATTGCTTATTTGATATGGAACATTGCCCATCGTTTTCTTTTCTGTATTAAAGGTGTACTATGTAAGCAACTAAGATTAGAGCACTGCACAACATACAGGAACAGGATGCATGAAAAATTAAAATTTAAACTAAGAAAAAGAATGAGTTTTATCAAAATAAAATGAAAAGGAATTAGAAATTTGGTATGGTTCCGATTGCAGCATGTTTATGGTTAACACTAATTAACCCATGATTTTAAAATTTTAAAATTTTAAGGGTTTTTACATAGTACATCCATTTTTCGTTGCATTTATTTAATATTTTGGCAATCATTGTCAAAATTACCTATTAGAAAAAAGCCATTAAAACTAATTCACTAAACATTTCAATCTACATGAAGTATAAACTATTAATGTGAATTAGACTATGGATGTATAAATTATAGAGCAATACACCTATATAAATTTTTTTTTATTTTGACAATATATAAAAATGCACGTTAGAATCATTCAAAGCATTTATATGATAGCTATTTAATGCAATTGGTACAATTCCAAAGTTAAAATTAGTAGAAAATCATTGGACATTTTAGTGCAATCAACATTGAGATTTACATAATAGCTTATTATGGCTCTATCAAATGATGTTAGAAAAAGAAAATGCAGAGAGATAAAGAAAAAGTAGGAAATGAAGAGAAAAAAAAAAAAGCAATTAAAGTAAAAAGTATTCAGCCTTGTAGCAGTGGCTCTAAAGACAACTTTTGCATTGAATTCTGTCTCTTTCCCCCCTTCATGCCTCCTTTAATCACACTTGACAGAAGAGAATGTGGAGGCATGCACACTGCTCACCCCCTTGTGAGTGATCTCTTTAGGAGAGAAAGAGAGAGGTAACCCCACAAAAACAACTTTGAACCAATATATCTGAGAAATGCCAGAATTAGGGCTCATAGGCTTGTCCATTTTGGTGATTCCAAATTTAATGGCATCCTTCTGTCTAGCTTTTAATACCCTTGCCATTTCTCTCTAATCATCCAACCACCTTTCTTTCAAACGGGTTTGGATTTTAGTCCATTTCTATGGTTCAATAGTCCAGTTAAATTTTGGTCAAAAAGGAACTTTGTATTGTCGCCTAATGAGATCTTGACCGACACTCTGTTAAAGTTAAAACATATACATATATAATATTACTCAAATATTCAATCTCATTGGGCACATTTTCAATACTCAATTTAAGTTATAATTTTGTAACTGCTTTTGCCTTATACTTAAAAGTCAAATTGGAGGAAAAAATTAGAATAAATAGGCATTAATTTGGCTGGTCAACAGTACTTAAAGTTGAATTTATTTATGAACTTGTACATGTCTCCTATGATAAATGTTCCAAAAAAAAAAAAAGGATATATTATATGGTCCAATCGGAGTATTTAGTTTAACCAACCCGACCCGACCCGACCCGAAACCAATTTGGTCCAGTAGACAAGACTCCAAATGGGGAACATGAAGCGATTCCTAGTTCAGATCTTTTGTGCACATAAATGTATAAACTTTGGTACAACTCAAAATTTGAAACATCTCCATGGCAAGAACTTGTACCAGTTTGGGGGTTGTAAATGTTAAAATAATGCATCTGTAGTCTATTACTAGGCCAATGTGCAACATTAACAGAGCAATAGTTTTATCTGAAGTGCACATGCGATTAGTGCACTGCACACCTATTAGATGTTGACCTCACCTACACAGAAGCTTGGTTAGTGTAGAGAGAGAAAGAGAACAAAATTGTGCCAATTTTTTCAAAGGGAGAGACAGAGAAAATGGAGGGGGGGTTTTGGGGGTGTTTGCCTATTTGACAGGGTAAGAGGGCAGAAGGGAGGTAAGATGCTTTAATGAATCACTTTAATTAAAGACTGTTCAGAGGTGAGAAATGTCACACAAATGTCCTCTCTCTCTCTCTCTCTCTCTCTCTCTACCTCTCAACTTTTTCATATCTGGTTCTCAATTTTTCAAAGCTGGTTTGGCTCTTGTTAAGTTGCTATCTAATACATCTTTATCAACTTCTTTTCGGACTGCATGTACTACTTGTTTGGAACATGCATACACTGTCTAGATTAGATTTTGTTTGGATCTTCTGTTTCCTATCTAATTTCTTGTCAAGATAACAAATGTTCAACAAACCTACTCTCACATTAAATGTATGAGCCACTAGCTAGGTTACTTTTTTTACTATCTCACATAAAATTATGTATCATTCAGATCAATTGATTTTTTACCTATCTAAAAAAATAGTAAAAAAATTCTAAAAAATGTAAAATTTGATTTGCAAGTACATATTCATATGGAGATCATGTTGAACGGTTCGGATTGACCGTTAAGATTTTAAAAACTCAAATATTGAGCCGTAGCACGGAGACCCTCTATGCTACGCGTAGCACCGTAGCCAACTCCTATATATATATATAGGGTCCGGCTAATTTGCTGCCGGCAGCATTCTGGCCAGCTGCTGTCGGGGGCATTTCGGCTATTTCTGGTGTTCAAACAACAAATTTTTTTATATAGATGTTCAATCTATATTAAAATGTACTTGGAGACCAAATTTTACATTTTTTGGAATTTTTTTACTATTTATTAAGCCACTTTGAAAATGGCTGATCCGGGTGAACAGTAAAAACAGTGCAACAAAATTCTGGACCATGTGATCTGGAATTTTCAAAGTGGCTTAATAAATAGTAAAAAAATTCCAAAAAATGTAAAATTTGGTCTCCAAGTAGATTTTAATATTTAGAACACGTTGAACGGTTCGGATCGGCTGTTTGAACACCAGAAATGGCCGAAATGCCCCTGGCAGCAGCTGGCCAGAATGCTGCCGGCAGCAAATTAGCCGGACCCTATATATATATATAGAGAGAGAGAGAGATGGGCTAAATGGTCTTTTTTACTTCATGCCATATTTTCATTTTGAAAATCCAAACAACCGATCCGAACAGTTCAACATGTTCTAAATATTGAAATGTGCTTGGAGACTAAATTTTACATTTTTTGGAATTTTTACTATTTATTAAGCTACTTTGAAAATCGCTGATCCGGTGGTCCAGAAATTTTTACTGTTTTTTACTGTTCACAGTGGATCAGCGATTTTTAAAGTGGCTTAATAAATAGTAAAAAAATTCCAAAAAATATAAAATTTAGTCTCCAAGCACATTTCAATATTTAGAACATGTTGAACGGTTCGGATCGGTTGTTTGGATTTTCAAAATGAAAATATGGCGTGAAGTAAAAAAGTCCATTTACTTTGCGAAGCACCATAGCCCATATATATATATATAGGCTCCGGCTAATTTGCTGCCGGCAGCATTCTGGCCAGCTGCTGCCGGGGGCATTTCGGCCATTTCTCGTGTTCAAACAACAAATTTTTTTATACAGATATTCAATCTATATTAAAATCTACTTGGAGACCAAATTTTACATTTTTTGGAATTTTTTAGCTATTTATTAGGCCACTTTGAAATTGGCTGATCCGGGTGAACAGTGCAACAAAATTCTGGACCATGTGATCTGGAATTTTCAAAGTGGCTTAATAAATAGTAAAAAAATTCCAAAAAATGTAAAATTTGGTCTCCAAGTAGATTTTAATATTTAGAACACGTTGAACGGTTCGGATTTGTTGTTTGAACACGAGAAATGGCCGAAATGCCCCCGGCAGCAGCTGGCCAGAATGCTGCCGGCAGCAAATTAGCCGGACCCTATATATATATATATATATATATATATATTAATCTATTACTCCACTTGCTAACATGGTATCTGAAATCAACTTAATCTCTTTATTCAATACTATTTCATATATTTTACTTCACTACTAATCATTAGTAATGGAAGTGATGTAATATTAATTTTACTTTAATTTTTAGTTTGCTTCAATTCAATGACACATGCAAGTTGCTTTGATCTATATTACATATTGTGCGAAACTCTTTAATCTTGCATTTGACGAGTAATGTAAAAACGCACTAGATATATACTAAATTGATTTAAACCGTTGGGCTTGATAAAAAAAACTAAAGAGTAAGTGAAGAAGTTTAATTACAAAAATATTGATTTGAACTTATGGGGAATTTCATGTATACCCCTCAAAAACTTCAAAATTACGTATTTTCCCCTCTTAATTTTGAAATTACGTATTTCTCCCTCTAAACTTCAAAAACTGACAAATTTACCTATTTTATTGTCTTTTATATCAAAACTCATTCATAAATGCAACATGACTGTGCCAGGTCAAGAAGAGGTGTGCTGTGCTAGAGCTGGGGCTAGACAATTAGGTTTGTATATCGACCTTCTTTTTTACTTCTTATGGTTCTTCTTCTCTTCTTTCTTGCATGTGTTTCGCACCAAATATAGAATTCGGGTTATTATTTGTGGTGTGTGTGTGTGTGTGTGTGTGTGTGTGTTGGTGTATGGTGTGCTCAGAGGTTATAACTGCTGCACAACAGAGTCAAAGAGAAAAGTGCCTAAAAGGACATCTACTATTTCAGCTTAATACAGCCCCCTCTGCCCTTCTCGTGATCCACCTCTGTTCCATTTCTTCAATTTTTTTCTTTTCTTCTCATTTACTATATTAATTTTCATATTGACTTTTGTGACCTTCAAAGTTTGGTTATAAAGATGAATTTATTATTTCCTGAATTTTAGTGAAAATTTTAGTGTATATTTTTAGTTAGTAAAGATTAGATGTTAAGAACTATATTCAGATTTCAATATGTGACCTCTCATGTAAAGAACAATATTTTTGCTATCTGAATCGAATCCATTCAATATGAATGAGGGTTAATTAACTCTCAACTTTAATATTTTTTATTTATTTATGTATGATTTTATATATAATTTAAAGTAAAATATTATGGGTACCGTAAAATTGATCTAATTCTTCTTTTTTGAGAAAGTTATGCAATGGAAAAATTATGTGTTTGATTCTCATAATTCGAAAGTCTAATTCTGCCTCTGTTTGCTACTAAACTAAATATTAATTCTCAAAAAAATTATTAACAATTAAAGAGGGTTATTGACAGAATAAAAATAAAGAGTCATCAATACATACAAAATAAAGATCTCTTAAATCCGGAAATTATTTTTCTTCTCAACATTATTATTATGGAACTTACTCTTTGCTATCTTTTGTGGGTATTTGTAGTTGCTTGATTTAAATACAAGTAAGATAAAGGAAATAGAGTGCAAGACCTAATAACATAAATTTATTAGTACAATGTTTCCTTAATTAAGACCTTAGTTTAGGGTAATATAGTATTTTCATGAATATATGCATGCAAATGCAACCATGACATATTGACATGACATGATGTTAGTGGCTCTTGTCTGCTTATCTCTTTTGTTTTATACACTATAAATTCTTTTCCATCCTTTTTCATCTCTAGTGATAACATAGCCTTTAACTTGGCATAATGGGTGAGCTTCATGTATTGTCATGTCTAGCTGCACTTTATAGACTTCTTCAAAGTATGAACATGGTCTATCATTAACTGATAATTCCAATAGAAAATTAGTATTGTACAAAGTAGATACAAATCATACAATGGATGCATGAACTCTGGAATCCAAATATTTAATTGTAAGATTGGTCCTTGCAAAATATACTGAATCCATGAGGTCTAACATGTCACTCTCACTTAGGTGACAGAGAGTAGATGCCATGCAATTTTGGGAAAATTATGATTCCTAAATGATGAAACTGAAAAACTAGACATGCATTCGTTTTCTTTTGTCATTGACTTGTTTCTTTTATGAAATTCTTTTTTTTTCCAAAATAGTTTTTTTTTTCTTGTCAACCCATATTTTTATGATCCAAAGATAGTTTTTTAAAATATTTTTTTTATTTTAGTAGAACTAGAGTATCTTTAAATTCACTAAGTTTTTTATGTGCTTAACTCGAACAATTTGTTAATTGTTTACAAACGACGAGAAATAATGTATTAAAATCAACTTGTATTATATTACTTTCAAAATTTATAAAATTTTCATATAAATGTATTTCTAACCATATTTAAGTTACATTTTCGCTAAAAAAAAAATCATATCAAACATCAAGAACATGTTGACAACTTGACATTAATAATATTGCAGGAATATAAGATGGAACTACCCTCTCGAATAACGACAACTATTACAAAATATTCTATATAGTAATTTCTATTACAAGTATTATAACAAATTCAAACTCTTAATGCATAATATATATATATATGAGATAGACTATGGTGAGTTGTGAAGTAAAACGTCGTTTTACTTCACGTCATATTTTCATTTTGAAAATCCAAACAACCGATCCGGATCGCTCAACATGTTCTCTATATTGAAATGTGCTTGGAGACTAAATTTTACATTTTTTTTTGAATTTTTTTACTATTTATTAAGCAATCAGTAAAAATTTCTGGACCACCGGATCAGCGATTTTCAAAGTGGCTTAATAAATAGTAAAAAAATTAAAAAAAATGTAAAATTTAGTCTCCAAGCACATTTCAATATAGAGAACATGTTGAGCGGTTCGGATCGGTTCTTTGGATTTTCAAAATGAAAATATGAGCGTGAAGTAAAAATGACCCATTACTTCACAACTCACCATAGTCCAGCTCTATATATATATATATATATATATATAGAGTAAGGCTACGGTGCTTTGCAAAGTAAAACCCCCTCTTTACTTCGGGCCACTTTTTTAATTTTGAAAATCCAAACAACCGATCCGAACCGTTCAACATGTTCTAAATATTGAAATGTGCTTGGAGACCAAATTTTACATTTTTTGGAATTTTTTACTATTTATTAAGCCACTTTGAAAATCGCTGATCCGACGGTGAACAGTAAAAAACAGTAAAATTTTCTGGACCACCGGATCAGCGATTTTCAAAGTGGCTTAATAAATAGTAAAAAAATTCCAAAAAATGTAAAATTTGGTCTCCAAGCACATTTCAATATTTAGAACATGTTGAACGGTTCGGATCGGTTGTTTGGATTTTCAAAATTGAAAAAGTGGCCCGAAGTAAAGAGGGGGTTTTACTTTGCAAAGCACCGTAGCCTTACTCTATATATATAGAGAGAGAGAGAGAGAGAGGAGGGTTCAAATGCCTCCATTTTTCATGCCTCCATCATGCCTCCATTTTTAAAAACTTTAATAACTCAAAATTTAAAACTTAAAAGTCAAAATAAAACCGTTGGATATGATCTACATCATTTTATCTACGCGCATGTAAAAAATTATGACATTTCAATTTTTTTTTTGGTTGTCATCAAGAGCTTGTTAAATACGTACTAATGTGGATAATTTCTAGACATTGATTTTTCAACTTATTGATTCACATAAAAACAAAATCAAAATGTGATAATTTTTTGTGAGCACATAGATAAAATGATGTAGATCATATCCAACGGTTTTATTTGACTTTTAAGTTTTAAATTTTGAGTTATTAAAGTTTTTAAAAATGGAGGCATGGTGGAGGCACAAAAAATGGAGGCATTTGAACCCTCCTCATATATATATATGTATTAACAAATTACAACACTCTTTAATTCCAGCACGCACTCTGACTCCATAAATTATAATAAAAAAATTAATATTGTGTGTGTTGCAACATAACATATTATAAGATCACATAAAAAAAATTACTCAAACTAATAAATAACAAATCTTAAATTACATATTAAATGACATGTATGTTTTTTTTTTCTTTTTGACATATTTTCATAAAACAAATCTCATACAAAATAATATATCAAATGACAAAAAAAATTTCTCAAATGATATAAAAAAATAAAAAAAATGAAGATATGATCAATCAATACAATTTTTTTTTTAAATAACATCTAAAAAATGGAAAGAAATCAAGACTTATAAAAAAAATAATACAATTTGCATGTAGCAAGTACGTATCTAATTAAATTTAGACTTCTACACGTATAAAAAACATTAAAAAGATGTATAAAATCAGAATAATTGATCGGAAAGTTGATATTCAATCTAATATTTCATCTTTTAATCAAAGTTGTTGACGGATCAAAACATCTACGTGCTTAATACAAATATGGAGATAATATAAAGTGGTTAATTGAGTATAATTGTTAATTAATACATGTATAGCTCTATAAGACTATAAAGTGGTCCAATTGTGCCATCACAAAAGTAAATAAAAATAATTACTGATGAATTATTTATTTGAGATATAATTCATAAAAATAATTACCCATCATTGCTTTGAAATTACATTTTAGGCCTACTTTAAAAAGGTGATCATTAAAAGTGATTATAGGAAGAGATATATAATGTACTTAACTTATAGTTGTTATGACGATTACATGGTGAATCCTGCAAGATTTAAGAGGAAAATTATACAACTATAAAAAAGTTGGAAATATTGTTTAGAGTTTAATTGTAGATATGGGGTGTTCATCGGGTCCAGAATCGAGAGAGTTTTGTTTAAACAATTCGGTTTTTTTAGTTAAATTTTTTTGAAAATATTGTTTAGAGTTTAATTGTGGATATGGGGTGTTCATCGGGTCTAGAACCGAGAGAGTTCCATTTAAACAGTTCATTTTTTTTGGTTAAATGGATCTGTTCGGTTTATTTTTTAAAATCGGTTTAATAGTTCGGTTCAGTTTGATTTAGAAATTTTAAAACCGGTTAAACCGAATCAACCGAAATTTTTAAATACATTCCCCATCTGAACAAAACATTTATAGAAAATTCAAAAACAATGACATATTGTATATTAAATAAGTGTACATAATATTAAACTCTATAATATTACGAAGAAATAAGAATGGACCAAAATTGTACTACTACTTTTAAAGATTTATAAACCCAAATTTCTACTTGCGTTCAGATCACAAGTGAGTGATCCTAGCGTGTGGTATGATTGGGGTCCACAAGGATAGTGTATTAGATTTTAAACACTTTTCACTAGTCTAGGTTATCGGGGGGCTTTTAAAAGTTTGATGCGGTGGCGCTAATTGAGTCAAGGTTGAGGTTAAACAGTAAATAGAGAGCCTCTAGGATTCAGGTTCTATCCTTCTTAATTATACAAAGTATAAATTTCGACGTCTCTCTACGTCGCATGCGGCACTGTCACTACCCGTAGGGCGTGCTGAGTGTTTGTTTATGCGATTTGAAAGGTTTTCCGATCTTGCGATTGACTTTTGGGCTACCAAGACTGAAGTATTTTAGGTACGCAATTATATTTTTTTTCCTATACTACCCCGTAGTTGAAATATCCCAAAGATCCTACTTAATCTAAGTGCTTCCTAATATAATCTAAATGTACAATTTATGTCTCCTGCCAAGGGAACCCACTGGGTTCTAACCCTAGTCTTTGAACCGCTGCCAAGCCTCGTTAGCCGAAGTGTTTGGAGTACTTACATGCATTTCCTTCTCACATAATGATGCAACGACTTAACACCTATTGGTATGTGGAGGATTATTGGCATATAGTAGACAGAACTATGTATGTAAGGACATAATAAAAATGAATTTAAAATAATAAAGGAAACTCAAATCATCATAAACAAAACAAAACATAAACATATACTAAAACATAATTAAGAATTCAATTACAACCCTCACCCTAGAGATGAGAAATTTAGTTTCTCAAGACCATGGCAAAATAAAAGAAATAAAATAAGGAGAATATAAATTACAATCCAATTGAAGATGGAAGAACCTCTGCCTTCTTAGATGACGCATTTTTCTCCTACTTGGCTTCTGATGGCTACCATTCTCTCTCTAAGTAACTCTCTAACCTAACATAGCAATGAGGATTGCTAGTCTCGATTATATGAACTTAACACAATTAAACACGCACACCAAATTCTATTACAAGAGAGGTATTTATAGTCTTCCTAAAATGAGAGATGGAGTAGTGGAAGTAGTGGAGGTGGTGCAAACTTGGAGTGCACTCAAAGTTTGGATAGATGAAGCCAAAAATAGCTATGATAGCTTGGTTCTGAAGCAAAACATTTTTCTGGAAGGCCCAACAGAAATTTGCGCTTTTCTGAAAGGCCCATTAAGAAATCGCCCATTTTTAGGACAGTTCACGGATCGTGCGGCATCAAAGTATGCTGCATGCGGCATAGAGGAGGCCGCACGGCTTCCTGACTTAGCAGGTTTTCTTGTATTTTCGCCATTTCAAATGTTGTGCACTTCGTGTGAGGTGTTGAATGCTTCATGTAGTGTCCCATTTTGACACCTTATTCAAAAATCGCCTAAATATGACACTTTTGTTCTGTTTTTGCCCTTAATACGCAATTTTCTCAAAACTTGCCAAAAATACCCACGTTTGCGGTAAATAAATCAGAAAAATGGCTATTTTGCATTCGCTTTTCGCCATTTTCCGGAAGAAAATATAGTGATTTTCGCTATATGTTTTGGCTTCATCATATATCAATAACTTCGTTTGCAAAGTTCAAACAATTAATCTGGGCCGTTCAACATAATCCCATATGATAATGTACATGTAAATAAAATTTTATATCGTTTAGATTTTTATACTAATTTCTTAGATAAATAGAAAATCACTATTTTTGGATGGTCTAAAATTATTAGATACAGTTATCTTTTACCTATCTAAAAGAAATTAATAATTTTTTTAAAATAATATAAAATTTGATCTACAAATATATTTTCATAATATGAGAATGTTGAACAGTTCATATCGACTATTTGAACTTAAAAAATTAAAAATATTGATCTATAGTACGGATCAATATGCACTATATATACGAGTCCGAATCTGCTGCGATTCCGAGGTGGATCGCAGGACCCTAAAATTCCGAGATCAACGGTTCAAATTTTCTCGAGCGCGGATCTCGAAAACGTTCTTAAAAAGTAAATTTTCATGCACGCATCTCGAAAAAGTCCAACAGTTGAGATGGGATCGCAGGGTCCTGCGATCCACCTCGGAATCGCAGCAGATTTATTTTCCTATATATACATAGTAGCATGACCTCACTTATTTCGAAAATATAATATTAAAATAATTCTTATGGTATCATAGACAGCTAAATAGTATAACAAATATAACGCGATAGCGACTTAGCGAACTATATAAATTTACGTACCCAAAAAAACACATGTTAATAATTAGGTCGGCCCAGAACACAAACCAATACCATTCGTTTTCAGTTTTTCACAGATTGCACACAGCCACACACATGCATCTCACATAGTACCAATTAGTACCAAATAGTATAGCACATGAAGGCTATTCAGAAGCTGGTTACTGTAGCCCGCGCGGAACGGAGCATGCACGAGCACCAGCGAGCATGTACTCACTCGGTTCAGACAGTAATCGATCGGTCTACTTCACGTGCAACTTTAGAGGTCCCCTCGCCCCCATCTATATGACAAACATTTGAACCAATATTTCCTTTCTTTCTTTTGTTCCTTTCCGTAACATTAATTAATTTTTCTGGTTTGTCCGATCCCTTGTTTGTTATATATGCTTTGTCTGAACACTATTTTTAATTTATTTATTTTAAGAAAGATAATTTAGCATAGAAAAGGAGGGGACGAAATCCGAAATCCAACCCCACATGAGGGTACATGAAAATGATTTTAAAATTATGTTGTGGGGATGGCAATAATAGATGATTGATTCTCCGTACATTATTCAAAGCATTTTCTTTTAAATATCTATATATATAATCAGATTTTATATATAGCCAGAACTCAAACAAGCTGAAAATGTAATTCCAAGTTTCGTACAAAGAAATAATAATAGAACGCTGAACAAATAAAAAATTTCTTGGGAGTAGGTCCGATGGGCATCGGACCTACTCTGGTTCGATGGGTTTAATCACCGTCGATTTGCTTTAAGATTCGTGCAGAACGCTTTAAAAGTCGTGCGTGTTTGTTTCAATGTTCGTGTGCACAAATCTTAAATTAGATCGGATGGTTATCGTGCTCATTGAACCTAAAAGTAGGTCCGATTTCTCATAAAAAATATAATAGTGAGCATATTTATTGAAGAATCTTCCAAATGTGTTTTTGTTAGAACCTAACAATATTACCATTCTTGGGTACTTGCTGCCAAACTTCCCCATTTGCCTTTCCTCAAATTTTGGCAAAATTTTGTTTGAGTTATAGAAAAGTGGTCACAGTCGCAGCAAATGCCCTCAAGTTAAAACGAACCACAGCATGAAAGTGACTCATGAAAGAGAAAGGAAAGGAAAAGAAAAGCATTGGCATGACTCCTGAGAACTGAGTAGAGAATTTTATTTGCCTCTTGGCTGGGAGGCAGCACTTGCATGCAAAAGTGATTGCCTGGGTTTTAGTTGCTGCCTCTTCTCATCATTACTTTAATCAAGGGGAGATTCTGCTTCTCTCAGTTTGTTATGATGATTTTTTTTTCTTTTTCTTTTTCTTTTTTTTTAAGGATGATTCTAGTTTATTGTAATGGCCCCCCTTATGATTCGCCACGTCGATGTGGGGCCTCATGCCAGTCGGCACTCTACATAAGTTTTATTATATATTATTGTAACCATAATACAATGTCTTATGTTCCTAAAAAATATATATCAATAATAAATACAGATGATCAAATTTTGAGACCTCCAAAATATACCAAGTCAATCACTCATTTTTTTTAATCATTTAATTATTATCAAATTTGATTATATGACTAAAATTAATTAATTTTTCACTGATAAATATTCATTGATGTGTGGGGACTATCTAATTTAATGTTAAAAATTAAGTACTTTCTTTTCCATAATCATCCATTAAATTTGATCAGCCTCTCTCCCCTCCGCTCCCTCTTCGATTTTCTTCTTCTGAAGCAAGCGAACGATCGACTCGGTCAGATCCGGTCTGCTGGAATTTCCTCTCCGCTCTCTTCCCTTCTCTTTAATAAACGATATTTCACCTCCTCTGAAGCACAATCTGAGTGTCAATTCCAGTGTAGTTCTCTACTGTAATATAAATACCATCTCCAAATGATATCAATCATACAACACTGAAACAGGAAATAATAGATATCATACAACACTGAATCATGAAATGATCTATTATCTCCATTTTAGTACAATAAAATGAAACCAATCCACCCTCTATTTTATATATGTTGGTTGGTTTAAATGTTTAATTCTTCACTTGCCGACCAACTAAAAATGTTTTTAAGTTTCTATAGAATAGGGAGATGCCGTGTGGTGTGTGTACTATTACTAATATGGTCTGTCTTGCATTATTGAGTCAATCACTAACAAAGGGAGTACAAATTTGTCATTTGCTTCACATTTCTAGTTAAGCTTAAATGTATTATCCGTTAGTTTGGACATGCATTTTTGCACTTAATATAAATTTGAAAATTACGAGTGAGGCTATGATAAATGCATGTTACACAGCGTCCTGAACTATGAACTCATATTTTCATTTTTAAATTCCAAATTATCGATATGAATTTTTCAATATAATCATCATATAAAAATGTACTTGCAAACAAAATATAAAATTTGATCTCTAAGTACAATTTTTTAAGAAATAATGTATAATTGATGACTCAAATTGAGACTACTACTTTTAAATATTTTTAAACTCTAATTTCAACTTACGTTCAAATCACAAGTGCTTGATCCTATCGTGCAGTATTGATTGGGGTGTCGATCCAGAGGAATAGTGTATTAAGTTATAAACAATTTTTACTAGTCTAGGTTATCGGATTTTCATAAAATAGTTGGTGGTGACAAATGCAATCAAGATATTATAGCTTAAAATAGAGTTAAACAATAGATAGAAAGCCTCTAGAGTTCATGTTTCTTATCCTTCTCAATCATGTAAAACACTTGAGAGTAGGTCCGATGGGTTTAATCACCGTCGATTTGCTTTAAGATTCGTGCAGAACGCTTTAAACTTCGTGCGTGTTTGTTTCAATTTTCGTGGACACAAATCTTAAATTAGATCGGACGGTCATCATGCTCGTTGAACCTAAAAGTTGGTCCGATGGGCATCGGACCTACTCCGTTCTCCATGTAAAATACAAGTTTTGATGTTTATCTAGGCCGTACCACATTTTTTTATCAATCAAATTATATATGGACATTAAAGCCACTGATTTTAAAAAAAAAAATTGAAAGGGGAAATACACGCTTATTATTCTACTACCCAAATATGGGTGAACTTAGCTTGTGTGCATCTGTAAAATCTGGAAAATATCTATCCGTTGTAGGTGTCAAGGGAAAAACAACAGCTTTTGTTTAATGTCACTTTTGTGATGTTAGTGCTTCTTTTGGCTTTCCCAAAATGACCTCATAATCAGGACTAGCATTCCATCCTTTTCTTTTTCCGTATATTTATAACATTAGGATAAAAACTTTGAGCATTTTTTTGTAATGAATCATGATGAAGTAAATTTAGAACGAGTTTAAACTGACTAATTAATTAAGATAATTCGTGTCGAACTTCTAATAATGAATTTGAACTTTTGATTTAATTCTTAGGCATGCTAAAATTGTCGAAAAAAAAAAAAAATTAGAATAAAAATGTTTAAGTTACCATGCAGCTTCACTAGAAACAAATTGCAATCTCTGAGAGGTGCAGATCACCTGAAACCCTATTAATGAATGGTAAATCGCTTGCTTGCATGAATTGAGATTTGAATTTGTTTGGATCTTTAATTCCATATAACTCTATTCCATTTCTCAACATGCCTCAAGTTTACCCTCCATTTGCCTTTTATTTATTTATTTATTTTATTCACTAATTTCATTTTTTAAATAAATAAATTATTTTTGTTTTTAGATTCAGACTGTACCTAAATTATGAATTCTAAACCTCAAGTGCTTACGGGTCAAATTTAACTGTTTGATGTTTGAAACGTTGAACTAAATAGCTCAATAAATTGGTTATATAATAAATATGTAGAATACCGATTTTCACTATTTTTGAAAAAATTTAACTATTTTTTGTGATTTTTGAAAGATGGACTTTTTTTACCTAAAAAATAAAAGTATTTTTCAGCCAAAAGAGATCATATTTCAAAAATCATAAAAAATAGTTAAAAAAATTCCAAAAATAGTAAAAATCGGTATTCCACGTGTTTATTATATAACCAATTTATTGAGCTACTTAGATCGATGTTTCGAACATCAAATTTTAAAATTTGACCCCGTAAGCACTTCGGTCGAAGTACTTCGGGAAGCAATTTAGCCACACTATATATATATATATAGAGAGAGAGAGAGAGAGAGATGAGTAGGGTTAAAATGCAACATTGATTTTGTGCTCCAATCATGCTCCACATTCTTATTTTCATTTTTAAAGTCTGAACAGTCGATCCAAATGGTTTACCATTATCTTTGTATTAAAATGTGCTTGGAGATCAAATTTTATATTATTTATTTATTTTTTTACAATTTTTTTAAATAGATACAAAATCATTGTTTTCAGAAGATTATGGACCATCCAAAAGAATGATTTTGTACCTATCTAAAAAAATAGTAAAAGAAATTGAAAAAATATAAAATTTTGTCTCCAAGCACATTTTAATATGAAAATCAGGTTGAGCGGTTCGGATCGATTGTTCGAACTTTGAAAACGGAGAAAAATACGTGGAGCATGATTGGAGCACAAAACCAATGGTGCATTTTAACCATACTCATATATATATCCGTTTTTTTTAATTTGTGACCTCTCACTCAGAGAGTGTTATCTTTATTTACTAGACCAAAGAATAGTTCTCTCAAACTAATTATTTATAACGTCAATTATCCGAAAGTATTCTGTTTAACTATATAGATTTTGAGAATTTTATTTACAATTTATAACTGGAATTATAAGAAATTACAAGGTTAAATCTTTCATGTGTAGCTTAATAGTATTTTTAATAAAATGGGATCAAATTATTTAACTATTTTAATATCCACAAAGGATTCCATCTGAATTACACGAAAAATATTGTCTTTGTCATTAGATCAAAAATTGATTACCGTGTATAGATAGTTATTACTGAAATAAATCAGAAGTTAATATTTTATGTAGTAAGTTTATAATTTTCGGTTACTTTATACTTTAAAATTGAGATAGGGAAACCATCAAATGAGGAATTAATTTGAGTGATTGGTTCAGATAAAACCAAGGTGAATTGACAAAACTCGATAAAAAAAAAAAAAACCTAGTTAAAATTGAACTCTCACAAAATTTATCCTTTTGGGGAAGGAAACAAATATTCTGACAACGGCAACAACTAGCATAACACCTGCCAGAATCAAAAGATAAAATCACAGCGATGTTTTATATCCACCGACATTTTTATTAATATTCAAATTTAAATACAAATTATTAATTATTCCAGCTTAGCTAGATATTTTTAAAAATGCCCAAACTGGCCAAAAAATGGCCGGCCGGGATTAAAATTAAAACCGGCTATTTTTTGGACGGTTGGGATTAAAACTAGAACCGGCCAAGAAATGGTCGGTTGAGAATATATATTTTTTTTCTGTTTCAGACCTTATAAAGGCGAAAAGAGCGATTTTGGAGGCGGTTTTCAGTTTTTTTTTTAGTTAATTTTGTTTTATTTTTTTCCAGCAACCTATACATTTAAATTAGTAACCTGACAACTGTTTACTATTTACCAAAATGTAGTTTGTTGGCCATGTCAATGATGATTTCATTATACTGTGGTGGAAAGTTTTGACTAATATATATGGATTTATTACTCCAAAGATGCAATTAATTCATTCATGGTTGATGATGATACCTCAATTTGGGACTTGAAGTCTATGATTTACGAATGCACTGGTTATAACCCAGAAAGGTGAAACTTAGAATTGGCAACCCGAGTGAACGCTGGAGCACCCCCCAAACTATACCAGAACTCCGATATTAAGTGATGCTGCATGGAGAGGCTTGTACGGGCGGTTAAAGGCCACTGAAATTTTATCATAGAAATCTCACCAAGAGAGTTTCGATAAAGTCAAGGGTTGCAAGTTTTGGCCAAAATTCGGTTCTACCAAATTATACATCACAACCAGAACCATACAGTCTTGTGGCTCCTTTATTCGTACCGGACCAGAACCATACACTTCCATGGCTCCTTTATTCGTACCTGATCCAAAAACATACAATCACTTCACTCCACCAGCACCCCAACCAGCACCTCATACAAGACCTCAATCTAGACCCGTGCATGTGGCGCCTTTATCATTACCTGCACCAGCACCTCATCCCAGACCGGCACCAGTAGACGACGAAATTGGGTAGGATTTTAAAAATATTAACGAAATTCTGGAGGAAGATCTACAAACTAGGGATGAATTTGAAGGAGGAAACTGGGACTCTGATCACCTAGAGGGTTGTGATCAAGATGGTCCAGTGCCCATTCGCAGAGAATATGGGAATATGCCGCTCAGTGGCCAGATAAATACACACCCGTTCACAGACTTCAATGGTATATCTGCTTTTAAAGAAGCAGATTTTGGTTATTATGGGAGACAGATTGAGTACAAAGGTGAGCTGGTGCCAGAATAATAGCAAAGAAGAGCTAATAGAGAAGATTAGAGAGTACCATATTGATAAGAATCAGGAGATTAGAATGAAGAAAAGTGACAGGTATCGTATTCAGGTGGTGTGCAAGACTCCGGGTTGTGATTACGATCTTAGGGGAAAAACAACGGGTTTTGGAGATGCATGGGTTATAAGGAAGCAAGACAAGTCTGAATACTCAAGGCAAGACCATGAATGTCTCACGGCATCAATCATTGCCAAGCATAGCCATCTAACTGTGTCACAAGGGTCACGACGTAGCACAGCTACAAGTCGTTTAGATGCATCTGCTATGTTTGCAGAAGCAATGAGAGAGGAAGTTGCCATGGGAGAAGAGGTGGTTGGGGTGCATGGAGAGCCAACTTGTAGCCAACCAAGGAGGTCAACTGGTAGGCGTACAAAGGCATCTGGAAGCCAAGCAGGGGCATCTGAAAGTCAAGCAGAGCCATCTGGTAGGCCATCTTCTGAAGCTGGTCGATTTTTCAGAATACCGTTTAGGCGTAGTAATAGGTGATTTAAATTGATGTTTGTATGGAGGTTGTGAACTTGTTTATTTAGATGCAGCTTTGGAAACTAATTTATTTGCAATTTTTGTGGATTTTATTTAGACTAAGTTATGAGTTAGTTGAATGTAAGTTTTTATAACCTTACTGTTTTTTACCATATTCAAAAATTAATTCTGGAATTTCTACTAAACCAAAAACTTTGTTTTTTTTAATGAAAATGTAGAGAAACATCAAGTCTACATTCAAATAAAATGCATACAACTCAAATGCATTCAAATTTTAAAATCTAATAATACTACGTTTTAGAATGAGCCTTGAAAGTACGGGGAACAAACTCCTCGTACGATGTTGTCATATCTGGATCAGTGACAACAGACGAAGTGCTAGCCTTACCAGTATAAGTACATGGAATAAACTCATCGTCCGTTGTTGGAGGTTCTAGATCAACCTTCTTTTTTTTCCAAACTGTAGCCATAGAGGTTTTCCACAAAGTTATCGTCTAAAATTTAATACCGAATAAGCCATCTAAGAAATTATTCCATCAAACATACTTAACAGTTATTTTTATCACGGCATACTTGACAGTTTTTTTCCCTCATTTTTACCTTGACCACTAATTGACCCTCCTCTCGATACGCCACGATGGAACAATCTACATCGGTTGCTACTGTTCATCCTATTGTCACCCGAAAATCGCCTTCTCTTTCTCTCTTTCTCTTCTATGATTTTGAGTGAGTTGTGAGAGAGAGAAGAGAAAAAGAGGGTATTTATAGGGTTTGAAAAAGAAAAAAAATATTCCCAACTAGTCAAAAAAATGACCGGTTCTAATTTTAATCTCATCCGGCCATTTTTTGGCCTGTTTGGGCATTTTTTAAAATACCAGCTAAGCTGGGTATAATTAATAATTTGTATTTAAATTTAGATATTAATAAAAATGCTTGATGGGCCATATATGAAATAAGGCAATTTATAAATTGTTCTGTATATCGACTAAGTAATAAATAGTAAAATTCAATTGTTGATTTTTTAAATGGCTCGTTTAACACATGACGTGTATAATTGATTGAATATATATCCACATGTTTTTCAAATTATAAAAATATAATATACCGTTTAAGCCTTATTAAATATCAAATAAATTATTTTGAATGTAATGTGTCCCTCCAACAAGGAATAAAAAAATGATAGAGATTATCGGTATCAGATATAAAGAAGAAGAAATAACATTTTTTTTTTTGGCATCTAGGGTATGAAGTAGAAAGAGATAAATGTACACAGTATCAACATCTTATTTTTATTTAATATCTCTGTTTGCATTTGGCAACTTGCTTACACATCATTCATGGAACAAGGAGGGGAGCACATCTCCTCTTGACCCACCTCTTTCTTTTTTGTCTGCAGCTGTTTGACTGCATTCAAAATTTTCTTGTTGCCATGGCAATCTCCTAAAATTTTATTACCAGAGAATTCCTTTTTCAACCTTTGTACCTCTTTATTTATGTTCCTATTTATGATGGTTAATAAATATCCTCCCGTAATAAATAGTTTCCTTTCCTTAGTCCATACCTTGGGCCATCTTGCATATCTTTTCCCCCTTAAATGCCCTCCAGGAACATTTTTTTACACAAATATCTACTGCCCTTAAAAAAATCAGAGTTCAAATCTTACACTAGCACCTGACTAGATATAAACACAGAAAAGAAAAGGCAAAAAACTTGACCGAAACAAACTTGCAAGATTCTGTAACATATAGTTTCTCTGGTGTTTTTTATTCCAGAAAAAAAATATCATCCATAGATGATAGATAGGAGATGAGAAATAAAACACAAAAGTGTTTTAAATAAACAAAAGGTGCTTGAGACTCAAGGGGTGGGCCTTTGGCTTTGAGACATAATAAATAAACACTAAACAGTGGAAACACAAGATGGACTTAAATTAGATCCTTTTTCAGTTTGTATTGTAGGCTGTACAGAGCTAGAACTGTTGTGAAGTGACTACTTATGCAGTGTTCTTGCCCCTATCAGACCCCTCTTAAAAAATTATAGAAAAGAAAAAAAAATGAGGCTCTAGAAAGTTTTCAAGATAAACATGGTTCTATTCATCCATATTCATGCATCTGCAACATTACAAAACTGAATTATTTACTGATATCAAATGTAAAAAAATCAATTTAGGTTCCAACTTCCAAGCTAGACTTATTATTTTACTAAGTTGAGATTCTTAACCAATTATTTATGTATTGACTTAACCCAAAAGATGACAAAGAGAGACCTTTTTCTAATCTCAGTAGTGCTTTAATTATTAAGGTTTAAGGTGGTTTTAACAAAAAAAAAAAAAGGGAAAACATGCATGCTTAAGTAAGAAGAGAGAGAAAGAGAGAGAATATATGTGTGTTTCTGAGAGAAGAGGGATGGATGTCTTTCTCAGTACACAGATCCCCATAGGAGGCATTATATCCAGCATTTCTCTGGGGGAACTCATTCTTTTTGCTTAGTTTAAAGGGACAAACACACTCGCATACACACTCACTCATTCTCATTCTCTCTGGTGTTTTTCCTCTCTGTTCTTCTCTCTTTCTCTGCCTAACAACATACCAAGGGGTTGAAGTTTGAAGTTTGAACACAAAACCCAAAGGCAAGGAGAGAGAAAGAATACAACAATGGTGCTTGTGTTGTGCATCATTAGCTCTTGTACTCTCCAATGATTGATTGATACGCTCCTCTCTCACCTCTGTTCAATCTCACATTAGTAGAAGATGAAGTCTATCAGTGCTAATAATAACACCAACAACAATTGGTTGGGTTTCTCTCTCTCTCCTCAAATGACATCAATGGAGGCCAACCAAACCAACGATCAAACCCACCACGCACACTCTCACGCACAAACCCACCAATCCATCAACACCTCTCTCTCCTCACCTCCTCCTTCATTCTTGCCATACAGCTCTTCGGTTACCCCTTCTCTCTGCTATGGCTTTGGAGACGCGAATGCAACCTACTATTCCCACATCTCTTCCATGCCTCTCAAATCCGACGGGTCTCTTTGCATCATGGAGGCTCTCTCCAGACCTGATCAAGAACAAGGTTTGTATTAATGATTTTTCATTATGTTCTGTTTTTAGCTTCAAAACAAAAACAAAAAAGTCGTTGTTATCCATTTGTTCCACTCTTTGTTTTAAGGGATGGTGCCATCGCCATCACCGAAGCTAGAAGATTTCTTGGGAGGGACCCACAATCAGTACGGTGGGGCCAATGAAAGAGAAGCCATGGCACTTAGTCTAGATAGCATGTATTATAGTGAGCACCATGGAGGACCAGAACACCACCACCATGTCCAATATTTCCAGCCATTGCAAGAGGGGGTTTGCACCATGCTCGCACCTCCTGAGATGTACCATACCTCTCTTGTCGAAGAACCGATTGGTGCGAATGAGGTGATGTCGACTTACAAGAACTGGGGTTCCGTGGGTTATGGTGATTTGCACTCACTAAGCCTCTCCATGAGTTCTGGTTCTCAGTCGAGCTGCGTCACTGCCATGCAAAATGGTGTAAGTCAATCTACGGGAAGTGAATACAACATGGCAGTAGATGGAAGTAGAAAGAGGGGAAGTGACAAGGGGAGCCAGAAGCAACCGGTGCATAGGAAGTCTATTGACACCTTTGGTCAGAGAACCTCTCAGTACAGAGGTGTTACAAGGTATGGGTAAATCAATCAGAGCTCATCTTTCTTCATTTCATGTAATGTTGTGGTGGATAGAGTATGAGATGAGATTACTATTTCCGGTTGAACTTTATTGTTTCCTTTTGAAACAGCTGGGGTATATAGCAACTTTAATTTTGCTTTAGGCTTATCTTATCTGTGTTACATTAATTTTTTGTTTGTTTTTTGATAGGCATAGATGGACAGGAAGGTATGAAGCACATCTGTGGGACAATAGTTGCAAGAAAGAAGGCCAGACAAGGAAGGGGAGACAAGGTATAAGCTAGCTTAATTAATTTATATCATTATATATATATTACTAATAATTGTTATTCCACCATTAACATATATATGAGCAGGCAATAAAAAATTACTATAATATTCCTCCTTTAAAGCTTGTGGTCGTCTGATACTGATAGTCTTATTTAATCCTTTCTTTAATGGTTTTGCTTTTGCATGGGGATGCTAATGCTAATCACGGATGAAATAAATATGTGCTCCTTGCAGTTTATCTTGGTAAGAAAGACTTTGCAGTTTGCATCCTTTACTTGACCTTTTCATATCTAACAATTATATTTTAAGATATCTTGCATGTGAAAAGCAAAGTACATGCTAATTAATAGTGGAGTGTGACTTATTAATTACTAGGAGGTTATGATATGGAAGAAAAGGCTGCTAGAGCATATGATTTGGCAGCCCTGAAATACTGGGGGCCTTCTACTCACATTAACTTCCCTGTAAGCAATGTTTGGTTTCAGCATTAGACTTAAATGCAAATGTTCTTCTTTACTTTTGTAGAATAAATAATTAATGCTCTCTCATACTTTTACTAATTACAGATAGAGGATTATCAGGATGAGTTGGAAGAGATGAAGAACATGAGTAGGCAAGAGTATGTTGCCCACCTTAGGAGGTATATATATATACATACCTTCTGCATAGATCATTGCTAAGTATCAAAAATGTAACTTTTGATATTGCTAAATTCACTTGTACTTGTTGTTGACAAATTGACATCTTTATGTTTATTATTAATTTATGTAAAAAAAAATATTATTTTTGCAGGAAGAGTAGCGGATTCTCACGTGGGGCCTCAATTTATAGAGGAGTAACAAGGTTTATTTAATAAATATGATAAATACAATTAATCAAATATTTTCCTAATATTTTTCTTATTTAACTGGAACATATATATATATTGTGTCTTTTTCTTTACCAGGCATCACCAGCATGGAAGGTGGCAAGCGCGAATTGGGAGGGTATCAGGAAACAAGGACCTTTATCTTGGGACATTTAGTAAGTTGTAATTGTGATAATTGCATGATTATCTTTGTAGTTAGAAAAAAGATATAATCTGCATGCTTCTGTCTTGAAAACCATGACCTTGTAATGTAACTAGGAATATATGTCCTTTCACAATCATAAAACCTTAGCCTAATGATTTCTCATGCTCCTTTCAAAGAAAGAATGTCTCACTGCCAAGCTTCATGCTTTTGATATATTGCATGAAACTTTATCCTAAAGTTGTATACACCTTATGCATTCCCCTTTTATAAGGCTGATTTCAAACAGTAGCCTCAAAGCCTTTGTTTGACCGTTTATCATGGTCTTCACATACTAAAGTTTGCTACAAATTAAAAGTATTCAGCTTTTGGAATCATTGTTTTAATTTGGTTTGTCAGAACTTACTATTGATCACTAACTAATTTACTTAATTTCAAATTTATGACAATGAATTAACATAATAAATTAATAGGTACGCAAGAGGAAGCGGCTGAGGCATATGACATAGCTGCTATAAAATTCCGTGGATTAAATGCAGTGACAAACTTTGACATTACCCGCTACGATGTCAACAAAATCATGGCTAGTACCACGCTTCTACCTGGCGAGCTTGCTCGCCGTACAAAAACCCAAGAATCACCGTGCAACGGTTCACTAACCCAGCAGACCGAGAACAACCAAGATCTGGCTTTACCATGCAACGAGGAGACCTCTAACAAAAACCATGACATGAACCAGACAGTTTCAGATTTGGGTGAGAGTCGGGTGGGATCATTTCTGGTAAACCCGAATCCAAACCAGACTCGAGTTGCAGATGAGGGTAGTGAGGTAAATTTGGCCAACGGATGCCACAATGGTGACGGGAGCCCTGAAAGAGGTGGTGGGCTCGCTATGTTGTTTTCTAAACCCGTATCTAAGGTCATTGAACCGGCACCATTAAGCCAATGGATGCCTTCTGCACAAGCTAGGCAAGCAGTTTCCATTGCACATTTGCCGGTTTTCGCAGCCTGGACTGATGCATGAAGTTTGCCAGATGGTGTAGGGAAAGTGGTGGTATTTTGTTTCAAGGGAAGAAGATAGGATGCATTAGTTCATTTCTCTTTTACCTTTTATCTTTTTTTGGAAGTTTAGATCTGTAATAGAAAACGTGAAATCGGTCTCTTTCCTTCTCCTTAAATCAGAGCTAACAGGGTTTAAGAGAGAAGGGATTTTGTTTTGTTTTGGCGCAGAGACCTTTTTCACGCTCCTCAGAAGTTGTTTGCTAATTAACTTCTTAATATATTAATTTCCATCCTTGTTGAACTGCCTCTAGGCATCTTGTTCATGTTTTTGTGTTTCCCCATTAAATATCTTCAACTAATGCAAAATTGTTTGAGAAAAATAAAATTTAACAAGTTCAAAGATCCTTATCTAGAATTCATTTCGCCTCAGTTAACTCGAATTTCGAGTTTAAATGTGAACCGTTCGATCTGCTTTAGCACGGATATTGAGGTGCCCTGTAATAACATTCTGCTGCTGTGGAGTTTCCAATGCAAATAAATAGATCTTTGAGTTTACATCAACACCAAAAATTCTTTTCATCAAGCTGCTATGATGGTAATAGCTCCAAACCTTTCTGTACCAGCTAAGTAACAGCTACTACTATCGTGTAGTGTTCAAATCACTACTACAGTTGCGTACCTGCTTTATGACATTGATTGAAGCATCGGTACCGAATCTAGCGGGATTTCATGGAACAAATTTATAAGCACCGCGTTAATTATCTCCATTTCTAGCATAAAAGGATGCTCCATTTCTAAAGACGCTTTTCTTATTATCATTCAAATTTTGTCTTCGGTTTAAATAAAACTGGAGGTAAACAAATAGTAAATTGTCCGTATTGCCACGTCAGCAGTGACTCGGCGTTGACCGCCGAAGTTTGACGGGTGAAGGGGGAGAGAAACAGAGACAGAAACAGAGAGAGACTGCGAAGAATCTAAAACTTGGATTTGGTTTGTCTCTATCCGGTTTAATTGTGAAGTGACCCCATCTGTCAGCTGCATCTCTGCCATCACTTTGCTCGAAAATTACAGAGTTTGCCCCTGCCATATTGTACGCAACAACACAAGAGGTCACAGAGAAGTCACAAGTCATGACAGCCCCCAGTTGTATCACCGACTTGTGGGCCTCTCCCCAGCGCTTGATAAGTGATTTACCCTGTACAATCAACAGAGTACTGAGCTAGGAAGCGAGGTTTTTCTGAACTAAATAGAAAGATAGCAAAAGATGCTAAATTACTTGTGACCCCCATGGTGTTCTTGTCAGTGTTTATTGTTGGAATTCATATCACCCAAAGGTAAACACAATATTTATGTCTACATAATAAAAAATATATTTATGTTTAAAAGGGTCAGATCAGACGGTCCAGATCTAAATAAAAATTATCACCTTTTTATTTTGATATTATATGCATCAATAAGTTGAAAAATCAATGTTTAGAATTTATTCACCTTAGTGTATTCTTACAAGCTCTTGATACTAATTAAAATAAAATCAAAATATCATAATATTTTGCGATTGCATAGATAAAATGATATCGATTATATCTAATAATTTTATTTGACATTAAAGTTTTAAATTTTAAGTTGTTGTAGTTGTAAAATTAGAAGTACTTGAATCCTCTTCTTATACTTATATACTTAAATGATACTATGGCTTTACAAAGCACGTATCGGTGTGGCTTATGGATTCATATCTCTGTTTTCAAAGTTCGAACAGTTAATCTGAACCGTTCAATATTATCTTTATATAGAAATATATATTCGAAGACCAAATTTTACATTTTTTTAAATTATTTTTATTATTTTTATGAATAGGTAGAAAATCACTATTTTCGGTTTGTTCAATATCTTATGTTATTTTCTACCTATAAAAAATAGTAGAAGAATATAAAATTTAATCTTCAAGTATAGTCAATTTTATATATAGTTTTATATATATGGAGATCATATTTAACGATTTGATATATAGTTTGAACGTTGTAAACGAAACATTAATTCACAGCACAAACTATTTCATGCTTTGCAAATCACCATATAGCCTCACTCCTTAAGTGAACACAAAAAAAAAAAAATAGAAGTATTCACAGACAAACTATTTCAGTGAATATCTGCGTAATAAATATAATAATTGCTATAAAAATTACATATGTTATTTTATTATGAAAATGTAGAAAATTATAAATGTACACATAGTTATGACAGAGGAAAAACAACGTACTAATTATAAATGGTTTGGATTCTAAAAAAAAAAAACCTTCAAGACTGACAACTTGCTCATTTTTATTACTTAAAAATGGTGTTTTACAAATTATACAGTGAATAGAAAAAAATGAATTTGTAAAACACCAAAAAATTAAACATAATAAATAAACTATATAAAAAAAACAAAATAATACAATTTCTGTTACCAAAAAAAAAAAAGGGGTCGTAGGGCCAATAGGCGGCCCCTAAGAAAAGGGCCGCCTTGGCCCTGGTATTTTTCGAATTCTGGAGAAAAAATGGTTTTTTTTGTTTAATTTTTTTTAGAATATGGTATTAATAAAAATTTCGGACTAGTATATGTTGGCTTGTTTAATTATAGCTAATTGTATAGTAACGCCGTTCAGATATTTCAAGATAGGTTGTGATCTCTGTGAATATTCTAAATTTTTATGTCTAGATCTGCTATGATTTTGTACTGTTGATGACTTGATGTGATCCGAAAACAACTCCCCCATAAATAAACAAATCATAAAAAAAAAAATAAATAGTTTCAATTTGGACGATGAAGGCGGCGTGTTGGGAACAAAGGGCATCTACAATGGGTCCGGATCCCTAAAGTAACTCAATTTTTGGATTTTGGAGCGAGACCGTCTGATTCGAATTCAACGCTCGAGATTGTCTCGGGATTCAAATTCTTCGTCGAGATGTGTGCGTTCAATTTGGGAATGGATTTTCACGGATTCGAATCGGACGGTATCGATCCAAAACTCAAAAATTGAGTTACTTCACTAGATCCGAATTCATCTACAATGCCGAAATTTTTATTAATACTATTTAAAAAAAAAAAAACAAAACACTATTGAAATTGAGAAATTCAAAAAATACCAGAACCTCTAAGTCAATCTGCAGCCTCTCAAAAATCTAAATATCAGTATATTACAATACATTTTTTGAATTTTTAGAGGACCTCAACGTCAATCTGCGCCCCCCTAAGAATGGAGTCGCATATTGACTTAGAGACTCTAATATTTTTCGAATTCTTCATAATTTGTATTTTTTTTTTTTTTTTGACAGCGGTAATAATATAAATTTCGGTCTACAATGACTTAACTATGGATATGTAACTATATACTCTAGTTAGCTAACTATTAGTCGTTTTGTAATTGTATGCATGCATGATGAAATGTTTTAGTGAAATGTCATACATGAATATTCATTAAAATTGAGAACCCTCTATAATTATGCGGAACTAGTTAAGTTAGTTGTAGCAATTCTTAATTATCGGTGTGGAGATTCGAGAGTATATATATTATATAACATCAATGTCATTTCAGCCTATATAACACCAACTTAAAAACCTATCAAATCGACTTCAAACGGTGAATCCAAACCGTTCAAACCGATCTACTTCATTAGTTGTGCGTTTACATGCAAAATTTATAATTTTTCGAATTTATTTAGTATCAAGTCAAGCGGTCAAATGTGTGAGTTTTTAAGTTAATTTTAATACATTCATTTTTCAACATTTTTTACCGCTTGATTTGATACTAAAATAACTCGAAAATATAAAAAATTTGCATGTAAACGCATCACTCATAAAGTAAATCGGTTTGAACGGTTTGGATTAGTCGTTTAAAGTCTATTCAATCAATTTTGAAGTTAGTGTCATATGACACCGATGTCATACTAGCCGGACTCATTACTAGATGGTGGAGATGAGGCGCAAAAAACGAACGCACATGAAATTAATCGTGGAAATCATGTGCAAAATATACCGAAATTTTTATTAATATTAAAAAAAAATTCAAAATTTAACAATCTGCACTCGTTATCGGATTATTTCCGATTCTACCCAATCCGAATTCTCCGAATTTGAGTTTTTTTAATTAAACATAAAATGTTATGATTTATTTATTTTTTGTATTGAAATATTAGAAATATTTTATATATTTCTTTGAAAATATATGGCATACTATATAATTGGATTTATTAGAAAGACTACGACAAATAACCTGGATCAATATTTTTCAGGCTAGATTTTTTGCGGCTGTAAGAAAAATTAAAATATTTCTTTGTGTGTTATTGAAAAAAAATAAAAATATTTTGGATCTAAGTTATTGATCCCGGTTCAAAAGTCACTTATGAGTAAATAAAAAAAATATCGTGGTACATTTAAATCCTAAGATATTGTATCTATTTTGAAAAAAAACTGATATGAAATCATTTGAGCAAATTCTTATTTTTTTTCTAAAATAGCAGGACCACAATATTTTCTGTATTTACCCAGAAGTGACTTTTGAACCGAGATCAATAACTCAGATTCAAAATATTTTTATTTTTTTCAACAACACACAAAGAAATATTTTAATTTTTCTTACATCTGCAAAAAATTCGGCCTGAAAACGGTTGATCCGAGTTATTTGTCACAGTCTTTTTAATATATCAAATAATATAGTATTTGATCTATTTTTAAATATATAAAATATTTCTAATATTTCAATACAAAAAATAAATAAATCATAACATTTTCTGTTTAATTAAAAAAACTCAAATACGAAGAATAATTTTCCAGAAACGCAAATCCGGAGAATAATTCTCCGGAAAGTAAGCATGGATCCGGAGAATTATTCTTTAGATTGGTCAACATTGAAATTTTTCAGAATTTGAGTGCAGAATGTTAAAATTTATATATTTTTTAATATTAATAAAAATTTCCGAAAATATAAGGGCAATAATTTTCATGTCAGGAATACCCTTAAGCCCTCATCTTTATTTCATTTTCTTGATTTTTGTGTTTAATTTCATGAACGGAAGAAAGGGAAGCAACTAGGATATTTTTGGTTTAAATTTACTTTTGCAGAACTGACCACCTTCAGAATTTACAACAAAATATTCTATTTTTTTTAGAAGTCTGAAAATGAATGAGCTTCCATGATTTAGTAAATATTTCAAAAAACATACTTCTAACAAATTTCTTGTACGATGTGATTGATTTTTAAAGTTAATGGATTAATTTCTTGTGTTTTTGCATGTATAAAAGCTTTTTGACTAGAGATGTCAAACATGAATTTTGAGGGAAAATTTAAGTAAAAGTAATGATGGAAAGTTTGATAGCAAATATTCCGAAATTTTTATTTGTAGGAAATACAAAAAAAATAAAAATGGAAAATGGTAGAAGAAAATTTAAAAATGAAAAGGCAGTTGTATGATATGGAGTCCCTGCGGGATCCAACCCGTAAAAAAAAATTAAAAGTGGAACGTCATACCATTCAGAAAATCGAAAAAAAGTAAATAAAAAATAAAAAATTAAGTGAGACGCCATACGGTATGGAGTCCTATTTTTTTTTTTTTAGATTTATAGTTTGAACTTATGTGATGTTGTGTTATGTTATATTGTACTATGTGATGTTCATGTATTTCAGACTAGTTATGTTATGTTACGCTATACAATATGCTATCCAATAAGTTCTAGAGTTGAGTTCACAAAAGGACTTGGTAAACTTAAGAACACCCTAGTTCTACTCGTCTAATTAATTAAACTATCTAGTTAATTATATTCAAGAAGAATAAATGAAAAGATGATCAGAGTCAAAATAATGATGAATTACGTAGGGTTTTGGCTTAGGTTTTGCATATTTTCTCGCACTTATGTTTAATTAATTAGAGAAAAATGCTACTGTCACCATTCTTTATGTTTTATTGCAGAAAACAGGTTTTGAGACTATTTTACACCAAATGGAGCAAAAATCAGATCAATCGGATCAGCGACGCTCATCAACTAAGTCTCTGTTACGGCCCGTATTGCCTAATACGGACCAAACCTAATACAGACCAGGAGATAGAGTGATAAGCACTAAAACCCTCAGCGACAAGGTCTCAATACGGACCGTAACCGAAGGCGCCTTTTGGGAAATAACTGTCGACAGCTGTATCCAGATCAGTTCCTTAGCCCCTACTCAATCTCCAGACGTCCCTCCACTCCTATATAAGGCCCCTGGGCAGAAGAATAACTTATCTTTGTAATTAGGGTTAGATTTGATTAAAGAGAGAAGAGATGAGTGATTGTAACAATGCCGTTCCGCGGCTAAGTTCCTTCTTAGGGGCTAGGTAGTAAACCTTGTTACTCTTGATGTTTTGATATATATATTTTCTGTTGATTATGATTTCTTGTTGTTTAATCGAAATGCTTTTGTGATTTACTATCTCTTCATCTAACTTCGATGATCTAGTTTAATCCGTTAGGGTAGTGACAGTGCTTTAATGGTAAGAGAAACTATTTGTACGAATTAGTCTCGTTGAGATCTATTAGGTTTATGTGAAGAAAACCTTAGCGGGAAAACCATAAACCAGAACAACAAAATGCGAACCAAGTTCCATCATTTGCGTAAGGAAACTCGCAGTGATCTGTGTAGTAACTTGTGTATTTAAGAGATCAGTCATTTGCGTAAGGAAACTCGCAGTGTCCTATGTAGAATTTGATGAAAGATCTGTCATTCTTGAGTAACATAACTCGCAGTGACCTATGTGGTGTCTTTCATAAAACAACAACAGAAAATCAGACCCGACAGGAATATATTACCAAAGCGGATTGAGTAGCAATGGTGTGCCGAAACCCTAGGAATTCTCATCTCTATCTTTATTTTAATTACTTTTAATTGCTCCATAATTTACATTGATCACAACAACATCTCTCAATTTTCAGATTTCGTCTAGCCTTTCGAAAGATTGTGACTCGATCGCTCAAAACTCTGAACCAATATTCTCTGTGGATCAACCTCGAATATACTACTCGATAGGATTGTGCGCTTGCAGTCCGAACTGATAGAATTTTCGAATTTATAAATATTAAAAGAAACATCGCTCTCTTTCGAGTGATCAAAAGATAAATGAGAGCTACAAACATATAATTCAAAAAGCTTATACAAACTAAAACTAGTTGTTGCCTCGTGGATTTGAACATAAATAACGTAACATCACATACAACAAATATACCATTACACAATAAGTGATCTGAATTAGTTGCAAGCATAGTATAAAAAGTCTGAATTACATTAAAATAACATAACATGACTAATCTGAAATACATGAATTTATTATGTTATGTTTGCAACTTAAATCACATGGCATAATATAACATAACACAACATCGCATAAGTTCAAATATAAATCTTAAAAAAAAAAGGTGGGACTCTATACGGTATTTTTTTTTTTTTACTTTTTCAGATTTTCTAGATAGCATGGCGTCTCACTTTTATTTTTTTTTCGCGGGAATTGGATATGGTATGGCGTCCCGCATAACACCATATCATATAACTGCCTTCTCATTTTTAAATTTTTCTTCTGCTATTTTTTTATTTTTTTGTATTTACCATGAATAAAAATTTCGGACAAATATTGTTCACTCCAACCAAGGCGATATTTGATGACTACATGATTGTACAAAGGGGTGCAGATTTTAGCAGGTCCAGTTTTAACCGAAATTTTTATTAATAGCACTGTCAAAAATAAATAAATAAAAAACACAAATTACGAGAAATTAATACCAGAGCCTCCAAGTCAATCCGCACCTCATTTTTGGAGCTGCAGATTGAATTGAGGCCCCCCAAAAACTCAAAAATGCACTGTAATATACTGATATTTACGTTTTTGAGGGGCCGCAGATTGACTTGGAGGCCCGGGTATTTTTCGAATTCTCCAATTTCAATGGTGTTTTGGTTTATTTTTATTTTTTGAAATGATATTAATAAAAATTTCGGGTTTTAATTGGTGCCGAGAGGGTGAGAGAAAATAAAAATTTGGACCATACTGTTCTCTTTCAGATAAGAAAATTAGTAAGGCTGAAAACTAGTGATTAAAGAAAGATACTAATCGGTGAAAATAAAGGAAATAAATCATGAAACTAATAAGTAGGTTGTCAACATTCTTAAAGATTTATTTTAAATTTTCAAGTTTCAACTTTGTTGTAATAAAAAATATTTTATCTTTTATTTTTAAAACAGTTTTAAATTTATTTTTATTTATTGTGTACGAAATTTTTACTTTACTAAACTTTTATAGACAAATTTAATTAAATTTGTTGACTGTATTTTTTGCAAATACAGAATTACATTGGTAAAAATATAATTGCAATAATAAAGTTACGGTATTAGTTTTTTATTCAAATAAAATAATTTAATTATTTTATATGTTTTTTGTTTACCAGATGGATATCGATGAGTCGGCAATAATATCTAAACATTTTTTTTGAAACAAAATTCTATCCGAACATGATGTCGAAAAACTTGAATTACTCGATTTCAAGTACAAAATTCGTAAAGATCGAGTTAATGGTGTTAGAGTATTTTACTCAGCTATTATATATTGAAGTATAAAATACCACTTCTTAATATTATTGGAGTCTCATACTTTAACCAATTTTATGCTGATATTGTATGATTTTCACTTTATTTTTGTTTTTCTAACTTTTGTATTTTTTTAGAAAAAATAAGGATCAGAATCCTTCCTTACTTTATTAATGCAAGATAAAAAAAAAACATATTCAAAATAAAACCTTCCGTACACAATAAATAAAAATAAAACCTATTAAAACTGTTTTAAAAATGAAAGATAAAATATTTTGAATTACCTTTGTTACTTTTAAAATTTGAAAATTTGAAATAAATCTGGGAGAATGTTAGAAAAGCTTTTTGAATGTCAACGAAAATAAATGATCTTATTTAAAATTAAATAAAGTTTAATTATTTATTTCCTTTATTTTCACCTATTAGTATATTCTTTTAATCATCATCTTTCAACCTTATTAATTTCCTTTTCTGAGAGAGGGCAGTACGGTCCAAAAAAAAATTTCTCTCACTGTTGCCCTGTTTGAATTAAAATTTGACCTGTTAAATTAAAATAGATTATAAGAACATATCTAATTGAAAAATCGAATGAAGAAAAGCCCATAAGTAGATGGGAAAGCCCATTAATTGAAAACACGGATGAAGAAAAGCCCATTAAGTAGAAGAAAAGTTAGCAAGAAAACCGAGAACAAGGCTGGTTACGGACCCAGAATGCCTTTCATTCTCACAAAATTCTTGCACACTGAAGAGGGCCTAAAAGACGCCTCCTATGCAATTCTATGCAAATTGGGTCTGGATCCCATTGAATTATTTCATGTCAAAAGTGATATTATTTTCTGCTATGAAGGAACTACGGTTGAAAACGGAGCGGATAGTGGTAAAGTGGATACTGATACGAATTGGATATTTATTAAAAAAATATTAAAGTTCATAATATTTTTCTAGTTATAATAATAAATAACATACTTTTTTTTCATAAGATATATTAAATTATATAGTATATATGATATACGCATATTTGAAACATAAAATCATATATGTATTCATATATCTAGACGGATATTCAGATATTGGATATTCACATATAATTTTTTGAATACGGATTGGATATTATCCACTCCGTTTGCACATCTAGAAGGAACACTTTTCAAATTGAATTAGTTTTATTTTTTTATTAAAAAATGTTGATTAAACCGTATAAAAGTATTTTCTTATTACTATATTGAACCAAACAGTCAACAAGATGGTGTCACAGCTACGAGTCCGGCATCTCGTTTATTATCCAACTGTACTGGTATTTGACGACAAATATTACAAATCAAATACCGGTTTTTATAATCAGATTGTATCCCTTTTGTGTAGGGGTGTCAATGGGTACGGTACGGGTCGGGTGGAGGCATTTTCATACTCATACCCATTAAAAATTGACTTTATCCATACTCTATCCATACCCATCAAAAATTGACCTTACATTACTCTACTCTTACCCGTTAATATTATCGGGTAACAAAACGGTAGCGGATAAATAACGGATAATACTAATATAATAATTAGTTTTATTATATTTTACAAATTAAATATAAAAAACTCATTCATTTCACACATATGTAGTTACATTTCTAATAAAAAATAAAATAAATGTGCTATCAATTTCAAATAAATTGTTTTTTATAAAAGAAGAAAATTTAAAAAATGAATACATATTTAGGTGGGTTGGAAATTGAATTGAATATATATTTAGATTTTATAATTACCCTATAGGATAACCTATAGGGTAAAGGGTACGAAATAGTCATTACCCATATCCTTACTTATTTGGTTAACGAAAAAAAAAATTCTTATCCATATCCATATCCAATAAGTTAACGAAAAAAAAACCTTACATATACTCGCCTTATCGAATACGATACGGGTCAAAAAACCTTACCCATACCCGCCTTATTGAATACGATAAGGGTCGAGTAAACGGCTAAAAAGGTACCATTGACACCCCTACTTTTGTGTTTGTTCTCCATTCTATTATTTTATATTTGGAAAAAAAAATCTAAATGAATGTTTTTAGTAGGTACTCACTACTAACCTTAAAGTTATATTAATATATTTGCCAGATATATACTTTTCAAACATTGCATTAACTTAGTCTTAACTCTTAATAAGTTATAATCAATTAAAACTTGGGCCAATCATGAATACAAGTCATAAATATAACAACTAACAATTTGCAAAGTTCATTGGTTGCCTTATTTATATCCCTCTTCATTATTAGTTAATTGTATTAGGAGAAAGGTTTGGGTCCGATGGGTTTCGGGACCGTCCGATCCACTTTAAGATTCGTGCTCACGAATTTTAAAGCAGACGAGAAAGTTACGGGCGCAAATCCTAAAGCAGATCGGACGGTGAGCGAACCCGTCAAACTCACTTTGGGTCCGATGCCCATCGGATCCAAATTTCTCCCTTGTATTAAACATGAGAACGGAGTAGGTCCGATGCCCATCGGACCTACTTTTAGGTTCAACGAGCATGATAACCGTCCGATCTAATTTAAGATTTGTCCGCACAAAAATTGAAACAGAGCACGAAGTTTAAAGCGTTCCGCATGAATCTTAAAGCAAATCACCGGCGATTAAACCCATCTCACCAAAGTAGGTCCGATGCCCATGGGACCTACTCTCGAGTGATTAGACATGCATTATTGGTTCGTGCTCTTTTGTCTCATTAAGCTTACAAGTCCGACAACAGGTGAATCAGATCTCATCAAATCAGAAATCAGACAGATAGACACAAAGAGGAAATATTTCTGTTACATCCAGACTGTAGTATTTTGTGCAACGACTCGCTGTTTAATTAGTAAAAATGGTTTAATTTGTTAGGAACTAGGAAGAGAAATAAGAAACAGGGCAATGAATTGAATCACCATATAATGTAGAATTTGTTTTCGCCAAAGAGGAATCTGCGTTCAGAAATCATGGTCCAGCTGGCGCCAAAGAAGACAGATCAGAGGATTTCTGTATTTCGAAGAATCCAAAATTTTATCATATTTTGGAATTGGTTTTGTTATATCAATAATACATCAATTAATATGAACCAACCAGCTATTAGCAAACCCCAAGAGATGGGAAACATTCTTCATTTATATGATAGACAGGAGTTTTTAATCTCCATATTAGTGGGCCCCACACGGCATGGAACTAATTATCTGGACCAGCAAATACAGGTCAATTTGAGCTTAGATCATGGTATCATAATATGATATATGTTATCAGCTGTGACCATGTGAGCTGTGCCTCTGATTGATTGATTATTTGAACATCTATGCATATCATCATAGCTGGTTATCTTCTCATGCAAAAATGATGCAGCTGGTGTTATTAAAAAAAAAATTTGTCAAAATAAAATAATTTTACCTTTTCATCTTTTAATCCCAACTTCCTATTTGATAAAAAAAAAATGTCGTCTTAAGAAACTATTGAAGGAATTTCATATTTTTTTTTCCTTATTAATGAATTTTTATAATATCTTAAATAAGGTATATATTCCAATATTAGAAGTTATATTGTTAATAGCAAATATTTTCTTCTCTTCATGTCAGCCTCCATTGATTCTGTGTAGGTCCTTTTTTAAGTCATAATTTATATATTCATACTTTTCCACAGTTAGAAAAGAAAAGGAAAAAAAAAATTACCTACCATTTGAACTTTTTTTTGCTTGAAATAAGAATTAAACCTCTTACAAATTCCAATAATACATACTGAATTTTTAATATGCAACCTCTCACAAATAAAATAATGCTTTAGCAAACTTCTTTCCCAAATCAGAAAAGTAAAAGGGACATTCATAGTCGCGAAATTTTTTTTGTTACCATAAGAAAAAAATCAAATTAAATCGTTACCACTCTGGTTTGGCCCGTATCAATTCTACCACCCTCGCTAACCCAGTTCGCGCACCAAATAGGCTGGTGCGCGCACTGGGTTGGCGCACCAACCTCTTCTGCCTATTAAGGCACCAACTCAGTATACTGTGCTCATTTCATTCGACCCAAGGCAGCAGGCAGCAAAGAACATTCTCGCAAAGACCAAAGAGTAAGTTTTTTTCACTCTAGTCCTTTATATTTTTTTAATTATTTAATTACTTTTTTAATTTTTTGTAAATTTGCGAAATGTTGGGTTTGTTCTGTAATTCAGGTAACTATGATTGGAATTGCTTGTTATTTTGGTGGTGAAGTACAACAAGGGCCCAATGGTGCTTATTACAGTACCCAACCCCAGAAAATGTTCAATATCGGCTCGGATTTAGATTTCGCCGGTATAACTAGGGAAGTGTACCAGGAACTTGGTATTGACCCGAATTATTACGAACTGGTAATTTCCGCCAGAATTAATATTGGCCAAGGCAACCAAACATGGTTCCAACAACTCCCTGTACTAGACGATAACAGTTGGGGGTTGTATACCCAAATGACATTGAATTTGACAACACCTTTCAAGTTCCTAGAGTTATATGTGGTTGCCAACCCCAGACAGAACCGTAGACAGAACCCTAGATAGAACCGTACATAGAACCCTAGTCGGGGCATGGATCAGTCAGTGACGGGTCCTACTCGGGCCCTAAAAAAGCCCAGGCCTGGTTAATTACTACTACAATGACCCTTAAAAATATAGGAACTACGATCCAAATGTATTCGTCAATTACTCCAATGCCTCCACTCCAATGGCCCTTAAAAAGCCCAGGCCTGGCCCAACTAAACACTTCCAGATTTAAAAAGCTTATCGACACATGTGTGTTATAGTTCCACTCCAATTTAAGGGCCATTGCTTTGGTCCCGAGTTGTCAGTATAATAACGTGGTTCTGGAGTTTCAGATCGGTTCCGCTAGAGCTGGAGGATGGAACCCGAGATCGGCCCCGACTAGAACCAACTCTCACGGATGGGGACCGACTACGACCAGCCCCCGTGGATGGGGACCGACTAGAACCAGCCTCCGTGGATGGGGACCGACTAGTACTACTACAACATATAGGAACTACGATCCAAATGTCTTCGTCAATTACTACTACAACTTCCAAACGCTTATCGACACATGGAGTGGAGAATTCCACGTGTATGACAATCAAGGTGATTGGCCGCCGCACGAAGGGGATATCTTAACGCCAGAGCACCGGTTAGTGAAGTTGGGTCGGAGAAGACACAACAGGATCCCAATGTGGATGGACATACTGGAAGGAAGGAGAAGGGGTCACGAGACCAACAGAGCTACTCTCGAAAGGAATGCGAGAAGAAGAAGGGATGCTAGGAACCGTACCCAATAATGTCATGGTTAGGGCTTTCTGTTTATGTATTAAGGTTAGGGTTTTCAGTTATGTATTATGTATTATGGTACAAACTTTCGGTTTTGTATTAAGGTTAAGGCTTTCGGTAATGTTTTATGTATTGTGTGTTATGTTTTAATATACTATCGTTGTGTGTTATGTTTTATCTATGGTGTGTTCTTATGTTTTAATGTATTATGTATTGCGGGATATGAGATATAAAATACGCAAATATGAAAATAATATCTAAATACGCAACATAAAACTAATCGAAATAACGATCTAAAATACGCAACATAAAAATAATACTGAGTTGGTGCCTTAATAGGCAGAAGAGGTTGGTGCGCCAACCCAGTCAGCGCACCACCTGGTGCGCCAACCCAGTGCGCGCACCAGCCTATTTGGTGCGCGAACTGGATTAGCGAGGGTGGTAGAATTAATACGGGCCAAACCAGAGTGGTAACGATTTAATTTAATTTTTTTCTTATGGTAACAAAAAAAATTTCGCTTCATAGTCATACCCACCAAAAAGTAAACACATGTACAATCACAATTAAAATATTAACCGACCCTAGCAAAAGTAAACACATTTGATGTTGATGAGGGACCTACATCTCACAAAATTATAAAAACACTTTATTAAGTACTTACATATAATAAAATAAATAAAACATCCCCTTCAGACATCAAAAGCAGACTTTTCAGAGTTATGACCTGAATTTTGTAACAATAATTTGTACCTAAATAAAAGGAAGTCAAAGATGTATAAGAAGAATGCACATGCTACCTCAATCAGCAACATACATTCACATGATAAGAAGATAAATAATAAAAACTAAATTATTGTTGAGACAACTAAGATTGTAATTACAAGTGACAACAGATCCGAATGATTAGAAATAATGAGGAACAGCATTTCACTGGTCAAAATATGAAATCCTATTGTAACTGAACTTAAAAAATGCTTCTATTACTATAAATTCCTAAAACAAACAATACAACCAGTAGGTAAACACATTTTTTTTTAATGTAAGTGAATCAAAATAAAGAACAAAAGGGTAAAAAAAAAAATTACGCATCTGAACTGATACCAAGAATTTCTTACAACAAAAGAATCGAGCGGGCCAGCCGGTGATGTTAGAGTCACCGTACATACCACTAAAAACAAGATCTATCTACACCTCCCCTAAAGGAGTAAACCCAATTGCCATCTATCCCTCCCCTTCCCTTTTCTTTTCTTTTCTTTTTTTAACTTACATATCTCATGTCGGGGGACGATAAACTACACCATGGGCATCCCTCCATCTGTTCCCACATAATTGTGTCCTAATTAAAGCAAGTACATTTCAAACCGTCCCAAATTCTCATGATACCTGCTCACCTATCAAATCGAGGCCCACGAGCAAAAATGATATCCCCTGAAAGAGCAGGAAGTAGAAATGGATTCCCTGCTTGGACAACAAGCTCCTTGCTGCCGCTGTCAGTAGCAAAAACGCCAGTGCAAGCTCCTTGCTATATAACCTGTTGTGCTTCTTCTTCTTTTTATTCGTCTTCTTCTCCTCTTTCACCAAATCATTCAAATTGGGCACCGATCCGCCAACCCTCGAACCCATTGAATCGTCCTTCTTTGACAGCGCAAACGAGACCAAGTCACCCTCAGAAGAGCGACCCGATTTCTTGGTGACAACCCACTCATGAGCAGAAGGGAGCTGGAAGAGGCCTGAGACCATGGCATTGAATTTGGTGACGGACATGGTGTTTTCAAAGAGGAGGTAGGGGATGATGAAGGGGAACGAGCCGGGGGCAGGGAGGACGTTGAGTAAGGACGTGAAGGCCGGGACATAGCAGACAACCCAGGCTGGAAGCTCAGCCTCGGGCACAAACATCGTCATCGGAAGGATGATGCAAAACAGCGTGAATGAGTAAAAGGGGAGGATCAATTTGCGCAGCAGGAAGAAGAGGAATATCAAGTTTGTCTTCTTCCATATTGATATCTGCATTAAAAAATTCAAAAAAAATCTTTTAGATTCTGTATGACAATATAGCAGTTTGATGGTTTATTACATTGTTTCATTTGTTCTGAACGTTATTTTGTGGGTTTGTTATGACAATGACATGATAGTAAAAGACCAAAATTTATATTAATACAGGTGGATCTTATTATTATCTTTGGGAGCATATTATGTAAACACATAGTGATGTTGTAAGGGTAGTTGGTGACAAGGATGACGGTGACAATCAGGCGGTGACATCAATAGGCATGGATGAGGGAATAACAAGGTTAAAATGGACATAAAATAAATAATTATACGTGTCTTTACTGGCAGCTCAAGGATAGCATTGCACATGCAACCATACAGAGAATAATTGTAGTTTGAGTATCATGTACTTATTAATCATTGTTGTCTGCCATTATGCTTTTTTCATTTGTCACATCGAATATTCCACAGCTAGATAGTTATGGTTATTACTAAGAAGAAAGTGAGTTTAAGAAATGAGGGATGCATTATGAGTTGTATATATACCTTTGATCTAATAATATCAGGCAAGCATAGCCTAAAAAGCTGCATTGGCCCTGAGTGCCACCTATGTTGTTGCTTCCTATATGCCTCGTATGACTCCGGCAATTCACATTGACACTGTAATAAGGAAATTAATTACTAAACTTCACAAAATATTTTGCTAGGAAACGAAAGACAAACTATAAAAATACAGTGTATGAAACCAGCATACCAAGAAGCATAGCGGGTTAACTCTAACTCCAAGTTCATTAAAGATGTTATCGAAATTACCCTTATCACATATAAATATTTGTTTGCATTATTACGATGCTTATAATTGTCTGTCAGGAACTTCTATTAATATGGTTTCAAGTTATTTTGTCAAAATATAAAAATATATATATCACAATATGTACCTCTACATCATTGAGAAAAACAAACTTCCACCCGTGGAGGTGTGCCCTGACAGCAATATCCATGTCCTCTACAGTTGTTCTCTCCATCCACCCACCAGCATCTTCTAGCGCCTTTCTTCGCCAGACCCCAGCCGTGCCATTAAATCCGAAGAAATTAATAAGAATGCCATTGACTTGTTGCTCCACCTCAAAGTGGAAGCACAAGTTTATGTTTTGCAATCTTGTAAGGAGATTTTCATCCTTGTTCACAAATGACCACCTTGCTTGCACCAACCCAACCTCATCATTACCCTTCAAAATCAAATTAGATTTTAGTTTAAATTCAATATGATGTAGTTGATAGAATGTGCAGTAATTCATATGCCAGACAAGCCATTGAGCAAGAAAACAATTAATTTGCACAATCCCATCAACTACAATACCTAAAATGTTTATAAGAAGAAAGAAAAGTACACCTCATTAGTCACTATCACGGAAGTTGAACCAAAAGGTTTCATTTTTGGAATACATGATCGTAAGAAGGAAAACTAGTAGCAAATAGAAAAGCACATTTTTGGCTTTACATCTAAGGTTACTGGCCTTATAATTGGAATCTGCTATTCTGGAAAGTGTTTTGACTACAAAATATATGCTTGATTCAACCACAATTCCCATTGTCCTAAAAAGCTGCCAGAACAAAACTAATTTCTGCAGTCAAAAGCTGGAGTAGGACAAAAGCCGAATAACAAATTTGCACTATTGTTACCTTGAAATGGGGCACAGTCTGCTTAAGAAAATCGGGCATTGGTTGAAAATCAGCATCAAAAATGGCAACAAACTCATAATCCTTGACATAGCTGCAACTCATAGCAGATTTCAAATTGCCGGCCTTGTAACCCTCACGAATGACGCGGTGGCGGTACACTATGCGGGCCCCATTCTTCTGCCACTTCTCCACCTCTTCCCTTATCAAAGTCTGAGTAGTGGGGTCGTCTGAGTCATCCAGGACTTGCACCAAGAAATTTGACCTCGGCCAGTCCAAATTGCAACAGGCAGCAATTGACTGCTGATAGACCTGAATTACAACAGGAAAACAAACCCATTAATTTTGCCATACATGCCTAAATTGTCAGGTGCTAGCTTGCTCTATCAGAATTGAACTATCAGTGATGGCACTCTTTATGTTTTGTCTTTTTCCTTACTTGTAGTGTTGTGAATTCTGCAATTGAGGCAATTTTTGGAAATTCAAAATCAACAAGTGAACAAAAAAAAAAAGTCAAACACTTTTATCTTCTCTATCCTTTTCAATTCCAACCCCGAATTGTTCCCGTAGAAATTTGCAAACCCCATGAACCTATAATCGACCTTCAAATTTTCCTACTTTCCTTTCCAGGTTCAAATTAAACAAAATTAATCGGAAATTCAAAATTTTCAAGCTTACCTCACGTTCATTACACATGGGAATCTGGACCAGCACCATGGGGTAATCCATGCCTGATTCGGGATCCTTATCTAATGCCTTTGCTACAGGCTTAATTCCCTTCAATTTGATCCAAAGGCACCCGAGACAGAGCAATACTCGGTCCAAGGTCTGGATCAAGAACATGACCGTGCAAGCATCAGACAAGAATTGCAGAGGAGGTGCAATGTACTGAGCCCTTAGCCAAAGCCACCCTTCATGGACCTGGTCCATAAGCACATGAACATCCCCCACCCCAAGCCTCCACAAATTGAAGTACTCCGCCACCTCAAAGCACAGCAACAGCATTGACAGAAAAAGGAATGCCTTTATGCAGCCATAGACGCGGTTTCTTACAACCGGGTTCTCACCCGGGGGGACTGATGCCAGGTCGGCATCGGTTCGGCCTGACCTAACCCGTCGCTTCACGACCGAGCCGAGTGAAACCATTGCCGAAGCAAGCCCAGTGAGGCAGCCGGCAGCTTTGTGCGCCTTTAGAAGCAAAACCCAGGTAATTTGTTTGGCATTCTTCTTGCGGGCCCGGGATGGCAGGGAGCTGTCACGAGCCACAAGCTCGTCCTCCTCTTCTCCCTCAATCTCGGCAATTGACCAGTTTGGGTTCTCCATTTTGACTATGACCGGCGTGCCCCGGTGGGTGTCTCTCTGCCACCAGTTAAAAAGTGGCGCCATTGAAAGAAGAAAGGGAGAAAAATCTAGATCTCCTATTAGGTGTTTTGTCTGGAGGCGCAAGAACCCGCCTTTTTTTGCTAAATTTAGGCGGTGTAGTAGGATCGGATTGTGAGATTTAAGATGGGAGAATGCATGAACTCGAAGACTTGTGCAGTGTATCTTATACCTCTCGCTCCTTTTTCTCTGTGGGAGAGAGAAGTGAGTGGGGCTGAAATAAGAAGGGGATGCCACGCACGACAATTGGAGAAGGAAACAGCTCAACACGTCTAGCGATCTACCCAGGGGAAATTACTCTCTTTAAAAATTCGAGAGAAGGAAAGATAACCCATTTATGATTTATCTTTCTCGTTTTCCTTCTTTGATAGATTTTTATAATATTAATGGAATGCTCATGATTACTGCGGGTAATAGAGAATAGCTGGAGAAAGGGATGGAAATGGAACAAGGAATGCGAACAATGGGCGGGATTTTTTTCCTTGTTTACTCCACGCGCACAGGAAAGAACCTGGAAGACTTCGTTTAGAAAAATATGACTGTGCTATTTTTAACCGGGTGGGAGTTTAAGTTTACCGGTTTAATTTCTCGGGTAATTGAGTACCTTCTTTTTTCTTTTTCTTTCTCTTCTTGTTCGGCACCGACGCACCCTTTTAAGTTTTATCCCTGTTTTTAAATTGGTAGGTCGTGAAACGAGGAGATGAAGGATATAGCGGACAAACTTCCAAAATTGCGGAGTAATTGATGGAAATTTGCGCTCATGCCCTCCTTTTATTTCATTATTCAATTCTATCTAATGAAAAGTCTAATAGATTGGACGGTCTGATTCGGAGAAACAAGATCCTATGACTCAGATTGATAATAACAATTGTATACAAATTAGATCAGGTTATGAGAGAGTAAACAAAATTGTTCATTTAGCACGGTCATGATATAATTTAAGCATTTATCGAGCTTGGTTTAATAAGAAACCCAAAGAAATGTAAAATGTAAAAGTAGTGGGTGATTTGGTAAAATAATGTTTCATTAAATTTAGACCCAACAAAACAAGAGTGACTGACTGTTCAAATTAAAAGAACAGCTGTTTCTCGGCTGTGACCAAATCAATAAAGAGTAAAACTTCGCGCCGTTAATGCAAGGATCTTCTATCACGATAAATCAAAGGCCGTTAATTGTGTGACCAACGGTTGAGATCTTTTCAATATGGTCCCCTCGTGGACCCGTGGTGGTCCTAACCGAGTCAGGTATTACTCCATGGATCAAACCCGGTCGTCATTCAAGTGGTTTTCCGCCAGGTTCTGAAATTACACATTTACCCTTATCATCTCCTCTTAGCTCAGTTAGGTGCCACATCTAATGAGGACACGATAGTAATATGAATGCGAGTGTTCCTTGGGTCCGGATTCCCTAGAGTAACCCAAATTTTGAGTTTAGATCCAGACCGTCCGATCAAACTTCGGGTCAATCCGGCCCAAGATGGAATGCATGGACCCTTTATTATTCGTGCCATCTCAGATCAAACGATCCGGATCCATACTCAAAATTTAGGTTAATTTAGGAGATCCGGATTTCGATGGGGACTTCTTCAACTTTGGTTTTTCAGACGCAGAGATGTGGACTTCGGATCCCCTACAGTGACTCAAATTTTGATTTTAAATTCAGACCGTCCGATCTTCTCTGGCACGAACATTAAGGACCCTGTGTATTCCCCTTAAGATCGGATGGGTCCGGACTCAAAACACAAAATTTGAGTTACTATAGGGGATCCGGACATGGCTTGAGAATCGAGAGGCAATAACTCAACAAGCGATTTGGTGGCACGTGCAGTGCACGAGATTGGCCCCAAAGTAAGGATTCGGCGAATCCTAACCGTGCGCTGTCTTCAGTCTACAGTACGTCTTCTCCAGTTAGCTGAACAGGTCATTTCCATTTTAGGCATTCTTCTAGACGGCGCATGTAGTCATAAATAAGAACGGATTAAAGAGCAGCTTTTGGGTGAAATGGAGATGTAAACGATTTTGGGGGTGATGATACTAACACAATCAATGTTTTTATTAACACAACAAATTCAAATATTTTACTTGTATGGACAAATTTGTTCTTGCTTAACTGCTCTCTAAATGTCATATCTTTATTAAAATACACTTTCTTTATATTGATGGTCATTGCTTATTTATCTTATTTCCATAATTAAAACGTCTAATGAAATCTTCAAGAATCAAGAACCTGCAGGGAATGTTTGATTTTTTTTTAAACTGAAAAGTATAGCTACAATAATATACTAAGCAACCATCTATTGAGGACATAATCTTATTTTTTAGTAACTTTAGTCAATTTAGTTGGATTTGCATCATATGTCACTTTATTTATTTATTTACTGTTACTTATATGCATTAGATGGTTCGTACTAATTTTATATTGTTGAGTTTTGGAAAACTAAAGTACAAACTACATTCAAAACAAATTACTGTAGTTCAACAAAAAGACAAGCTAAAAAAGTTGGTTGAAAGAATGATTTTGCCCCATGTAAAGAATGGGTTTTTAGTTTTATTATTTTCTATTTTTTTAAAAGAAAATGTATTATGTGAAACTCCAGTTATGAAAATAAAATGAATAACAAATAAGTCATTAATATAAAGATATAAACATGTACCTTATTGGTTGATGATATGTATACAATTTGGTCATTCTTTAATTGTTTTCTTGGGTAACTTTTTTCATCCATAATTGTTTATCTTTATTTTCTCATTGATTTAATTCATTAAAATTAACATGTATCTTGTGTGATTTCTTATTTGGACACAAAAGTAATCTTAACCATTTGTATATGATAGCAATTAACAATTTGTCTTGATTTTTGGAAATAAGATTAAGATATATTATTAAATTACATAATAATAGAATATATGACCATATTAAAAAAACAATGGAGAGTTTTCAAAAATTAATCTAAACATAAATGCTACAAGGTAATATAAAAATTATGTATAAAATAAATAAATAATGTGTACACTACAAATAACCAATTTTTGATCTCAACATAAATTAATAAATAAAATAGTCCTTATCATGACTTCTCTCAACATTATTTTGAAACAAAAAAAGCTTCGTTTCAATAATAATCTTATACTTTTATTGCAGTTTTTTTTAATTGGTGTTATTTTGAATTTTTTCTATGCTTTAATAACACAATAAGAATAAATTAATCATGTTGAATTTGCTAAACAAAATGATAATATAGTTAATTTTACTTTTATACTTCTTATACTACACTAAATATATTCAAATTAGATAAAGATTTAATAATGAAGAATATATAGTAACTAATAAATGGTCTTTATACCAGAAGATTTCATAATCTCCGGGAACTAAAATGACAGTTGAAAGATATATACATGGAGGGGCAAACATGTCTATAAAATTAAAAAAATTGAAGTTGTTGTGTTCAAATAAAAAAATAGTATATTAGTATCATCACCCTGATTCTGTTGTCGAGACTCGAGAGTGCGAGCAAGCTGGCTGAGGTGTCAGGGATATGGTATTGGCACAACAAAAGTTACTATTAACACGACACAAATGTAATGTTTAATATGTTCCTCCAATAACTAATTCTTTCACTTTCATTGAAAGGCATAATTGGTTTCCTAAAATTTCATGAGAAAAATCTTTTCCTTCCAGTTCAATATTATAAATTATAGAAATTTATAATTTTTTCCATGCTCATGAAAAATTATAAGAATTCCAGTTCAGTGATAATAAAGTTCGGTATCTTTTCCTCAAAAAAAAAAAAAAAAAAAATCGGTATCCATTCAGCAAAATGAACTTTTCTTTCCCAACTTTAATAAATGATAGAAACATTTTCATTTACTCAAACCAAATTTTTTCCCACATAAATTTTTCCGGACCTACTCTGATTCAATGGGTTTAATCACTGTCAAATTGCTTTAAGATTCGTGCAGAAAGCTTTAAAATTCGTGCGTGTATGTTTCAATTTTCGTGCGCACAAATCTTAAATTAGATCGGACGGTCATCATGCTCGTTGAACCTAAAAGTAGGTCCGATGCCCATCGGACGGACCTACTCCGTTCTCCCATTTTATAAGCTACAATAGTATGTGGCACATTTTTGTTCTTTTTGAATTTACTAAAGAACAAAAATTATAAATGCATATTGTAGCTAACAACCACATGATAAGTAGGTTCATTATCTATCGTGTATCAGACAAATTTCCTGTTGATACGCACAGCAAGTGCCCACTACGCATCTGGCACCGACATTTTTATTAATATCCAAAGTTAAATAGAAAGTAATTAATATACTCAGATTTTCTGAATTTTTATAAAAATACCATACCGGTTATTTTTTTGCCGGTACCCAACTTAATCAACTACCGGTCAGAAAATGGTTGGTACCCTGTTTAATTCATTACCGGACAGAAAATGGCCGGTACCTTTGCTATATATATGTGTGGAGGGTTGGCCAATTTCTCACTATTCATTTCATCAAATTTTACACTATCTCTCCTCGGTTGAGCTCTTTCTCCCAGATTTCTCCATCTCTTCTCAAATTTGCAAGTAAGTCCCTCTAATTTTTTAAAAATTCATTTTTAGTGTAAAATGGTTGTAAAATGTTAAGATTTGTTAGTAATGTACCAAAATTAGAATAATTTAGTTGTAATTAGTGTTAAATCAGTTGTAGTTAGTTTTAATTATTAAATTTAGTATAGTTCAGAGTAATTAGACAAATTTACGGTTTAGGGTTTAGGGTTTAGGGTAATATATTGTAATTTAGTATAATTAGCATAGTTGACCATATTTTAGCATATTTTAATATTTTTTACCATGATTAGGATAATTAAGCGCAATTTAGTGCAATTTAGCATAATTAGGATAATTAGACCATTAGATTATTTTAGCCTATTATAGAATATTTTATATTATTTTAACCTATTATAGCCGAAATTAGGTTATTTTAGCCTATTATAGCATATTTTAGGTTATTTTAACCGTAATTAGCTTATTTTAACATGTTTTAGCATAATTAAGCCTATTTTGGCTTATTTTAACATATTTTATCGAAATTAGGCTATTTTAACCTATTATAGCATATTTTAGGTTATTTTAACCGCAATTGGCCTATTTTAGCATAATTAAACTTATTTTGGCCTTTTTTAGCATATTTTACCGAAATTAGGCTATTTTAACCTATTATAGCATATTTTAGGTTATTTTAACCGCAATTGGCCTATTTTAGCATGTTTTAGCATAATTAAGTCTATTTTGGCCTTTTTTGGCATATTTTACCGAAATTAGGCAATTTTAGCCTATTATAGCATATTTTAGATTATTTTAACCGCAATTGGCCTATTTTAGCATGTTTTAGCATAATTAAGCTATTTTGGCCTTTTTTTAGCATATTTTACCGAAATTAGGCTATTTTAGTACCGTAATTAGGGTTTAGGGTTTACATAGAGTAAGTTAACATCATTTTATTTTTGACATTATGATGGCTAGATGACGGCCTAGGACTCGTCCAGCACCACCTGTAGTTGACGAGCCGATCGAGACTGGCAGCACAAAGCATTTCAGTCCTCTCCTGTGGATGCCCCACCGCGAGTACCGAGTCTCACTGGCTTCTCATGAGGTACGTATTTTTTTAGCCTTTTTTTAAATTTTGTTGAGTTTAAATTTTGTTGTGTTCACCATGTGGATTACTTTTTTCAACACATGACACGTTTCTTTTAGATGTGAAGTACCGGTGCGTTCACATGCAGTACTACCTGGTGATGGACCAGTACCTCATCAATCTGGGAGTGGCATCATCACTGCATCTCTCATCGCAGGACTGGTGGAGCAATGGCGTCCCGAGATGCACACGTTCCACATGTCATTTGGAGAGATGACAGTGACACTCCAGTATATGATTGCCCTTTGGGGTTTGCCTATCAGTGGCACCCCCATTGGTGGCGTATCTGACAGTGTTGGGTTTGTTGCTTATATCGAGGAGTTGTTGGAAGCTGATTCTCACTCTCTTATTGAGGATCGTGGGAAGTCCAAATTTCATCTGAGGATGAAGAAGTTGCGAGAGCACTTCAGCCCAGGTCTGACAGCAGATTTAGAGGTAAAAACTATAAATTGTTTCTTCTATTAATTTGTTATTGACTTTATATTATATGTTTTGTATTACAGATATACACGAGGCTTCGTGATGAACCTATTTGGTTATGTCATGTTTGCTGATTCCAGCGGTGATATGATGCCGATGATATATCTCTCGCTGCTAGCAGACCTTGAGCAGTCGTTGCCGTACAACTGGGGTGGGGCTATCCTAGCTTATCTGTACTCCCATCTGTGTCATAGTTGTAAGGTAAGTCTCTAACTCTTTTCTTACTTAATTATTTAATCAACCAATCCAAATACCCTGACGGCTAAATTTCTTGAAAATGTAGAAGGATAAGAAGCAAATGTTTGGGCCGATACTCTTGCTTTAGCACTGGCCATGGTCACAGCTACCGGTGGGCCGGCCTATCCCGAATGAGCCTCCAGCATGGAGAGCGCCCGACAATCTCAGATACCCGGCATACGTCAAGAAGTGGCACGGTCCTCACAACTATGTCGATCGGACCCACGGTAGTACCATTGGTATCAGGCCAGTCCATTCAGAGCTGCAGAGTTTGGTTGTAGATCTTTTTCAGTGGACACCGTACGACCAGTTGTATGAGGATGAGCGGTTGTCGGGGATTTGCTGCAGCAGCGGGAGAGATGGCACTATAGAGATCAACTCGTACACTTCTGGATAGTGGAGCACCCCTATCCAGATCGAGTACTCCGTCAGTTTGGACATGCGCCGCTGATTCCCACAAACCCATTTTTGTCAAGTTCCACCATCAAAGACCTACACAAGTAAGTCGTATCATATTATTTATTATCCCATATTACTTAATAGCTTTGTATTGCAACTAACGTGTTCCTTACACGCCACTTAGGGCGACTAGAACGCGATTGGAGCGACCATTTTCAGGAGTACTACACTAGGACGGAGGCTCGGGGGCAGTGCGACTTTTATTAGGTGTCATATGAGCTCACGCAAACCCCGGGACATCCCCTATTGAGGTATGAGGCTTGGTACTTGTGGGTCTACATGGCCACCGTATATCTGTAGGGCAATTACGGTGCCCATTTACACGACAGGGTCAAAGACGATGATGGTTACACACCTAACGGAAATAGGCTCGCCAGGTAATGCCCCTAAAACTACATAGTTTTTTCTTAACTGATTAGTTCATCAAGGTTTGATCTAACAAAATAAATTTTTTCAGCTTTTGGCCTCGCTTAAAGGTGTCGCGCATGGGATCACCATGCTAGGAAAAAAGAACGTGAGACGTATTAGGTACTACTTCCTTAAGCATAATGTCAATTTTGTTGAGGATGCCGAACACAGTGGGCAGCTTATCACCATGTTGTGAGACATCGGAGAGAACATCAACTGGCGTGAGATAGATCCGACCGAGCCCAACGCGAGCCCGGTTATGCTAGATGAGATGCCATCTCCCCCCGATGAGCAACCAGAGTGGGACTACCATCATTGGATTGTCCATGACTGGGTGAAAGGCATTCTACGATGCGCATGGACGTCCGGTTCAGCATCTGGTATGTCATATTTCATTAGCTGTCTGGTTCGTACAAATTTATTCATTCAGATCAAATTTACTTAATTACGTGTATGATTGCAGGCCACAATGCCACCACCGCCTCCGGAGTCCTTTCTTATGGATTTCGAGGAGCTAGCGTTCAGTCTCGATGAGATCGGGGTATATGAGGAGGATCCGGCCGACATGCTGTCATCGGTAGTACCACGATATGAGATAGAGATGCCACATAATAGAGAAGCCAGTGGTAGCGGGTTCCAGACTCAGTCTGACTTTGGGACTGAGTTCGCTGCATCCATCTTATGTACACTCCCGCCAGTCTCTAGGGCGACGTATGACCCAGTCTGGGATACCGCTAAGCGGATACGCAGCGAAGCCGAAGCTGATGTCGTTACACCGAGAGAGAGAGTCTGGCTGATTCGAGTGAACGCCGGAGTACCAGCTGAGTTATGGTCCCCCGATTCGTGGCGGTGATTGTTTTGTACTATTTATATTTGGTATATTATGTTTGGTGTTTTTATGTTTGGATTATCTTATATTTCGGTTCTTTTTTATGTGTGTTTTTATGGTACTATTTTATATTTTTTATATTTTTTTTGTCACTAACTTACGCATAATTACGCAAAATTACGCTAAAATAAAATAAATTATCAGGATTATACTAATTTAAACTAATGAGAATTGTACTAAAATAAAATAAATCATCAGGAATATGCTAAATAAACTAAGTTACGTTAAATTATACTAAAATAAAATAAATTATCATGATTATGCTAAACAGAAAATACTACAACAACAACAAAAATACTACAACATAAAATACTACAATAAACTCTAAAACAGCCAAAAAAAAAATAAAAAATAGAAGTACCGGCCATTTTCTGGCCGGTAATGAATTAAACAGGGTACTGACCATTTTCTGGTCGGTAGTTGATTAAATTGGCCGGGTATATTAATTAATTTCTATTAAACTTTGGATATTAATAAAAATGTCGGCATCTGTCATTATCTTATATATAAATATACTCCATGTTTATAAAAAAAAATTAATATATTTTTAAATAAATATTAAGGAGTTCATATATTTTTTTTCTAATCATATTTTACTTTCATGAAGTACTGTAATCATATTTTTTATTTTATTAGTTCATCATTGTGTACCGTATTTTATTTTAGGATAAATTTCGTTGGAGGTTACTAAACTTTGTCTTTTGTCACAAATTAATCACTCAGATTTAATTTGTTCCAATCAAATCACTCTATAACTTTTCCGTTCAAAATGTTAACGGAATATTCTCATTCTATTAGTATTTTGAACAATATATGCTCATTCCGTTAGTATTTTTGATAGAATGAGCATGTTCAGTTAGGATTTTGAACAAAATGAGCATATTTTGTTAGTATTTTTGTGAAAAAAGTTATAGAGTGACTTGATTGGGACAAATTAAAAATTCAGTGACTTGATTGGAACAAATCAAACTTTAGTGACCAATTCACGACGAAGGACAAAGTTTAGTGACCTCCAGCGAAATTTACTCTTTAATTTATGAAGTACTTTAATTATAGTTTTATTTTGTTAGTTTCATGTTTAAAATGTGTAAATTATTCCATAATTTAAAATTTACTTGACCTAATTTGGTTACAATTCAATAAATAATCATTAATAGAGAATTCGGTATTGTTATCCAGCCTTTCAAAAAAAAAAAAAATTCCCACAATATGCTCTATATAAAGAATCTCAATCTTAATATGTGCAAATTGTGTAACTATAAATTTAAGTCGGAAAATATATATAACTAAATATATATAGCCGGTCTACAGCCTGTCTTAGGGATACTAAGTCATTCCTATTATTTAAAATTTTAATTATGTATATTGAAATTTAATTTAATATTACTTACTTTTTTAAGTTTTTATATACTTCTAACTTCTTTCATAAAATATTAAATACATGCCTGTAATTTAAATTTAAAGGTTAAAATATCATTTTATAATTGTAGTAACTTGAATTTAAATTTCACATGTGAAATATTTATGCATTTTATTTTTCAATCTCAAATTTAAATTTTTTAGTTCCGACTGTGTTCATCTCTCTCTTAAAAAAACAAATGCCTTAACTGACACCAGGAGTTCTGGCATGACTTTTTAAATGCAAATTAATGTTAATACCAAAAGAAGTTCTTGGAAATAATTAAAAATCTGTGCCTCTGTTGTGGGTCAATAAGTGCATGTTTAAGACATAACACACTATCTTTTAATGATTCGGCTCAAAATAAAAATTGCTTAGTTCTTGTCACATCAGAAGTTCTTATAACGATTAGGCATTTATTTATTGATTGATTTATTTAATTTCCTATGATATGCTGACACGGATTTCTAATTTTTCTTTTTTTGTTAGTCTACCCAGTTGACTAATTTAAATTTGATTTTAGTTTCATGCATGTTTGAATGTTTTGATTCATGAACGGGAGTTTCTTCAATCAGATACCTCAAATCAAATCAATCAGATACCAGCAAATAATCATAAACTATTTATATACTTTGCCTGTTCAATGTAATTTAAAATCCTAATATTTTGGTCAAAATCTCAGCGCTTTGCTATTTAATTACTCTGTTAGATTTAATTTTTTTGTTACAAATTTGGGATCAGGTAAGACGCGATGGACCAGGGGTGCAAACGGATCGGATAGTGGTAAAATCATATTCGTATCCGTTTTTATTTTCAGATATATTAGATGGATACGGATACGAATCGGATATTAAACAGATACTGATACGGATATCCGCTTTTTATAATAGTGAATAACATTTGTTCATAATATATATTAAACTATATAGTATATATTTATTATTCGGATACGGATAATTAAAATTTAAAACCATATCTGTATCCGTACGGATTTATGGATATTTGAATATCGGATATCTATATCGAATTTTTAGATACGGATTTAGATATGGTCGGATAATATATCCGACCCGTTTGCACCCCTTGTGATGGACCACAAAATGTATTCGTGGCATGGAGCCGAGCCGAGCCGATGAATGATAATGTTTAAAATGTTGCACTTTATGAAGAAGGTCAAGGCCGACAAAATACCATGTTTTTGTAGGGTTGGTACAGGAAACTTCCCACCTCTTTTTCGTTCCAATTCCAACTTCATCTATCTCTTCTCGATCGACTCTTATTCCAATTCTTTGATGGTCTCGAGAAAAACGAATTCATATCACCGACGGTACCGTAAAAGGGAATCTTTTACAATTACTTGATTTGGACCGTTCTTTTTAACTTGGCACGAATCCCAAACCGGCTGAGAGTTAATCTCAAACCGTAAATAGCTAATTGTAAAAGGGAATCTTTTACGGTACCGTCGAGGATATGGATTCGAGGAAAACGCGGTTTGCAGCAAGTAAATTGTGTCGGTGCCTCGGTGTCCACTGCCCCGGATTAAGGAGCTCATGAAGTCATATCCTCTCCATTGGCATCATCCACTGGAGTTCTCCAGTAGTCAGCCGAGATCATCTAACCATTTTATATTTATAATTGACTTTCTATATCAAAATTCAGAACCGTCAACAAATCACCAGCGCAAGGTAGCCGGCATTAAAATAATTTCATTTTTTAATTTATTTCATTTTTTAACTTTTATTGGACGAACGGCCTATATCTGTGTGGAATTGTTCAACGAAATTCTTAATAATTAGAAGGCGTATGTGTTGGATTTATTTTATTGTAGAATGGAGATTGAGTCTTAGCGGTGAATAATTAATTATCAATTGGTGAGTAATTAATAATTAATATGAGCTAGGTTATTGTGCTTCATATAGGGGTAATGTTTTACTCATGTTCAATATTTTCATTTTTTTAATTCAGACATTTATCATGGATTTTCTATTCACCTAAACAAATAGTAAAAAGTTAGAAAGAATGTAAAATTTAATCTCCAAGTACATTTGAAATATAATGTTTAGATTTTGTTTTTAACTTGTAACTTTCTAATTTGGTCTAATTTTTTTTTTAAGAAATCCACCGACTTTAAATTAAGCCCTTTCATACTGCATAAGAGTACTTGAAAAAGTACACATATACAATATGAGAAGTACATACCAGTATCCATACAATAACAGTAAGAACATATTACAAGCAACATAGCTACTACAAAATACCACATAGCTACTCAGTACTAACAACAACAAACATAGCTATCAACACCTGTACAAACACAGTAAAGGAGATAATCTCAAAACTAAAAAGAAACTGACACAGTAAATGAGATAAGAATCATAGTAGCACCAGCACGTGTACTATCAGAACCAACAAAAAACAATCAAGTCAGGTTTTAACACACATTTTGAAATTCAGTCAGACGCAGACTCTTCCCTTCTAAGTGGGTCATCTTCTCCATACATTAGACGATGGATATTATCTCCATCCACCATATTCGAAAGGATCCCAAAAAAATTCACAACGAAATCTTCCGATTCCACCATGGCCAATAGGAGTCCCGGTTCCAAGGGAGGAGTCTCTAGTGCTTGTGGTAGGGCTATGTGCTGTTAAGTTCTTAACATCAGAAAACAAAATATATGTCAAATTTAAGTAAGATTCATGAGACCTAGATTTACACAAAAAAAGTGACTAATGAAATAATTTTAGTTCCTAAAGCATGAATAAGTAAAGGACTTGAAGCATGAATAAGTAAAAGTTTGCTTTAAAATAGATGATCAAATGTGTCTGAACTTTGAATCCTTCCAATAGTTTCCGTACAACTGGAGAGACCCAACCCGAGCTGCGCCAATAAAGGACTTGAACAGTTTAATCCACCAGGCAACAAAGACGCAATAAAGATAATCAACAGCGAGTTCCTTTCGATTTTTTTTTTTTTATTTAAATTACAGAAAGCAGATTCCAAGTTCACGACTAAGCCAGAAACATGACGAACAGGTCTGGCTCTCGCAATGACTTTTCCCGAAAAAAGCGTTGCCTCTGACAACTTTTAGGAGGTTCGAACTTGTTTCCGCATAAAGGAAATATTAAAATTGGCAAAGAGACCCATTGTTATTTGTTAGTGATATCACAAGAAAAGAAAAGAAATGGACTTGTTATTTGTACCTTCGGTTGACTTATTGTTTCTAGTTCTTTAGACGGGCATGAAATATAAAATAAAATTTACCAACTCGGTAAGACGCATTAACCAAAATGGACTTCAATTAACCAAAATGGTCGTTGTAAGTCAAAACCTCGACGCTGTTAATTGAATGAAGTTAGACACAAATTTTAGGGCAACAAAAGTTTGAGGGTATGTTTGGATGTGTCAAAAATATGAGTTATTCGCAACGTGTATCTAAATAACATTTTTATTATTTAGAATAACTAGAATAGCTGTTATTCTTTATTCTTGTTAATGTTGGAATAACTACTATTCGGAAGTGTGAAGAGAGAGAAAAATATTTCTTTCTCGAATTTCCGTCAACACAGTTCCGAAATGACAAAATTGACACCGCATTTGTTATCTCCACACCGTGACAATTCTTTTGAGACCCCACTTGTCTATCTTTCCTCTTAATTAGCACATTTTTAACACTATTCTTTATCAGTTACAGCTATTCACTATTCCAAACAACATTTTTACTAATCCGAATAGCACCAATTCCACACTAATCTGAAAATTACTATTTTTTCTCTATTCTCATTTACTATTATCAAATTTCGCTATTATAGCTATTCTAACTCCCATCCAAACGTACCCTGAAGGGACAAATGTAAAAAAAAAACAGTAAGGTTATAAAAACTAACATTCAACTAACTCATAACTTAGTCTAAATAAAATTCACACAAATTGCAAATAAAATAGTTCTCAAAGCTGTATCAAAATAAACAAGTTCACAAATACAAACATCAATTTAAATCACCTATTACTATGCCTAAACGGTATTCCGAGAAACCGACCAGTTCCAGCAGATGGCCTACCAGATGGCTCTGCTTGGCTTCCAGATGCCCCTGCTTGGCTTCCAGATGCCCTTGTACGCCTACTAGTTGACATCCTTGGTTGGCTACTAGATGACTCTCCTTGCACTCAACTGCCTCTCCTCCCATGGCAACTGCCTCTCCTATTGCTTCTGCTAACATAGCAGATGCATCTAAACGGCTTGTAGCTGTGCTATGCCGTGACCCTGACCCAGTTGTCTCTGCGATAACTCGCTCATTTTCTACTGCATTTGCTGCGTTTCTGGCATCTGCATTGCATTTGTTACTTAGTAAGCTAGTTAAAATTGGAATGAAATAGAATTTTTGATGAATGTTACATACCTCTTTTATTCCTGTCAGTAGTGGAACGGCGAGCCTGATGCCCCCTTCACCTACCTTGTATTTCGTCCATGGTCATTACATGACGGGTGTGTTTTCTCCTCCAAACCCTAATCCAAGCCTTGCTAGGAAGAATTCTAGGAGACTGGCAAACTGGCCATTCGCCCATATTGCCATAAGGAACAAACACCCCACTCCAAGTACATTCAAGATAGTTCACAGTATACCAGTCTGCAACAAATTGGTTATTGCTCCAGTTTCTTGCACGGCAAACCTCTAAGACATGAGTGCACATAATATATGTTAATTGGATACCTCTGCATGTACATTCCATTCTGTTGTCGGGCTCGCGTGTCACAATGTATTGGAACTCTCTATGAATAATGTCCATACTTTCATTGGAGCCGCGAGTGACTAGAACGTACTCATTTGGGGATGAAACTTGGTACTCACCTTCGCCATACGTATAAGGGATCAAATGCATTTCTGCAGCTTTGAGCCATCGTTTTCTGAGCTTGAGCTCCACCCGTTCAGAAAATAACTGATTTACATCTTTTAAATTCATGGCTCGCTTCCGCTGCTCAACAAACCATATGTTGCACTTATAGAACGTATCCTCCACAATGGCAGCCACGGGCATTCTCCAGCTCATCCGAAAGATATTGTTCAGCGACTCGGAGCCGTTTGTTGTCATGATACTAAATTTTTATCTTCCATCACAGGTTTGGAAAATCTTCTCATAATTGGACGGCTCCATCACATCATTGGGACGTACTTTGCCCACCTTCTTTAAAAATGCATTACACCTTTGATTTAGCTGCACAAGAACAAAGATGTGTTACTTTATTTGCCTCATCTACTTATAAAATAATTAAACGAAATGTTATAAATTAGACATACCGCATTAAACTCTTTGAACATCTCTTTCAACTTTCTTGGCTCGTTATTTGAACCTCCATCCAAACCACTTGTCATTTCCACAATTCTGGACTAGGTTGTCAGCAACATGATGCATACAAAACTTGTGCACAAAAAGTTCTAGAGACCACCTGTATTATGCTGTCAGTGCAGATTTGATCTCCTTGTGATGGTCCGATATAACACAGACAAATTTATCAGCTCCAAAGACTTCATTCCTCAACCACTGCAAGAAAAAACTCCAATTCTCACAATCCTTCTTTTGCACAATTACAATACTATAGACAACAATTGGTTCTCGGCATCATATCCGCAAGGTATCAAAAGCCTCCCCTCATAACGCCAGACAAAAAACATGCATCTATACTAATCACTGGTCTCAAGTAATGAACCGCTGCAATGCATGGACCAAAAGCCCAGGCTACCTCCCTGAATTGAAGAACTCCTTCAATAAGCTCACCGTGTTTATCTCGTATAGGACATGTCAGAAATTGGTACTTAGAGCCAGGATTCTTGTCGCAGATTCCCATCAGCAATGGTTATAGCAAGCTGTATTAACCCTCCCAGCTCCCAAATTATTGGGCTATTGCAAGCTCACGACCCTTCCGTAGTCAATTGTATTTCGGGGTTATATTGCCATACTTAACCCTCACACAGTTTGCCACCCCCTGAATGCTCATACATGGGTCATTTTTAATAGAGGTCTTAATGATATCGGCAATGATTGATGCCATGAGACATTCATGGTCTTGCCTTGAGTATTCAGACTTGCATATGTGAGGCTTGTCTTGCTTCGTTATAAACCATGCATCTCCAAAACCCGTTGCTTTTCTCCTAAGTTCATAATCATAACCCGGAGTCTCGTACATCACCTGAATACGATCTCTGTCACTTTTCTTCATTCTAATCTCCTAATTCTTGGAGTGTATGGTACTCTCTAATCTTGTGGCGCCAGCTCACCTTTGTACTCAATCCGTCTCCTATAATAACCGATATATGCTGATCAGAGTCAATAATAATGATGAATTACGTAGGGTTTTGACTTAGGTTTTGCATATTATCTCACACTTATGTTTAATTAATTAGAGAAAAAGGCTACTGTCATCCTTCTTTATATTTTATTGCAGGAAACATGTTTTGGGACTATTTCACATCAAATGGAGCAAGAATCGGGTCAATCGGATAAGCGACGCTCATCGACTAAGTCTCTGTTACGGCCCGTCTCTGTTACAGCCCGTACCAGCCAGTACGGTCTGTAACCAAGGTGCCATTTGGGGAATAACTGCTACAGCTGTATCCAGATCATGTTTCTTGGCCTCCACTCATCTCCAGATGTCCCTTCACTCCTATATAAGCACCCTGGACAGAAGAAGAAATCATCTTTGTAATTTGGGTTAGATTTGATTAAGTGAGAAAGAGATGAGTGATTGTAACCATGCCGTTCCGCGGCTAAGTTCTTTTCTTAGGGCTAGGCAGTAAACCTGGTTACTCATGATGCTTTGATATATATATTTTCTGTTGATTATGATTTCTTGTTGTTTGATTGAAATGCTTTTGTGATTTATTATCCCTTCATCTGATATCGATGATATAGTTTAATCCGTTAGGGTAGCGACAGTGCTTTTAATGGTAAGAGAAACTATGATGTACGAGTTAGTCTCGTTGGGAGTCATTAGATTTATGTGAAGAAAACCTTAGTGGAGAAACCATACATCTGAACAACAAAATGAGAACCAAGTTATGTCATTTGCGTAAGATAAATCGCAGTGTCCTATGTAGCAACTTGTGTATTTTAGAGATCTGTCATTTGCGTAAGATAACTCGCAGTGTCCTATGTAGTATCTCGATAGAAGTCCCGTCATTTGCGTAAGATAACTCGCAGTGTCTTATGTAGTGTCTTCCATAAACAACAACCGGAAATCAGACCCGACATAAGTAGAATATCAAAGAGGATTGAGTAGCAATGGTGTGCCGAAACTCTAGAAATTCTCATCTCTATCTTTATTTTAATTACTTTTAATTATTGCCAAATTTACATTGATCACAATTTCAACTCTCAAATTTTCAAATTTTGTCTAGCCTTTCGAAAGATTGTGATTTGATCGCTCAAGACTCTGAACCAATATTCCCTATGGATCGACCTCAATTATACTACTCGATAGGATTGTGCGCTTGCAATTCGAACCGATAGCATTTCCGAGTTTATAAATTTTAAAAGATAACATCGCTCTCTTTTGAGTGATCATATGCTTCTTTAAAAACAAATATATCATTGAAGTCTGCGAACGGGTATGTATCAGTCCGGCCACTAAGCGGCATATTCTCATATTCTCTGCGAATGGGCACTGGACCATCTTCATCACAACACTCCAGGTGATCAGAGTCCCAGTTTCCTCTCTCAAATTCATCCCCAGTTTGCAGATCTTCGTCCGGAATTTGGTTAATATATTCAAAATCTGACCCAGTTTCGTCGTCTATTGGTGCCGGTCTGGGGTGAGGTGCTGGTGTAGGTAATGATAAGGCGCCACATGCCCGGGTCTAGATTGGGGTCTTGTATGAGGTGGTGGTTGGGGTGAAGTGATTGTATGTTTCTGGGTCAGGTACGAATGAAGGAGCCACGTTATTATATGGTTTTGGCTCAGGTACGAATAAAAGAGCCACGGGACTGTATGGTTCTGGTTGTGATGTATAATTTGGCGCAACTGAATTTTGGCCAGAACTTTCAACCCCTGACTCTATCAGAATTCTCTTGGCGTAGATTTATATGATAAAATTTTCAGTGGCCTTTAACTGCCGGTACAAACCTCTCCATGCAGCATCACTTAATATCAGACTTCTAGTATAGGTTGGGGTGTTCAAGTGTTCACTCGGGTTGCCAATTCTAAGTTCCACCTTTATGGGTTATAACCAGTGCATTCGTAAATCATAAACTTTAAGTCCCAAATTGAGGTATCATCATCAACCATGAATGAATCAATTGCCTTTTTGGAGTAATAAACCCCATATATATTAGTAAAAAACTTCCCACCACAGTAAAGTGAAATCATTATCGACATGGCCAACAAACTACATTTTGGTAAATGATAAACAGTTGTCATGTTACTAATTTAAATGTATAGGTTGCTGAAAAAAAAAAAACCTAAAAATCGCCCTTTTCGCCACAGATATCGCCCTCTCTCTCTCTCTCTTGTGTGATTTTGAGTGAGTTGTGAGAGGGAGGAGAGAGAAAGAGGGGTATTTATAGGGTATGAAACAGAAAAAAAAATTCTCAATTGGCTAAAAAATAGCCGGTTCTAATTTCAATCATGTCCGGCCATTTTTTGGCCGGTTTGAGCATTTTAAAAATAAGCTAAGCTGGATATAATTATTAATTTGTAATTAATTATGAATATTAATAAAAATGTCGGCATTGATGGTAATTCTACGAGGGTAAATAGAGTAAAAACGAACATGGATTTGATTTAAAATTAGAAAGAAGGTGCATCGAAATTCAAAATACATGTGGTAACATGGATTGGCCCAGTTTTTATTCTTGAACCCAACATTCTTTAATCCCGTTTCTGTTGGTCAGGAACTCAGCAGCTGTCTTTCGCTCGTGCCAATGTGCCATTTAATTTAATATGATTCTGCGACGACCTTTTTATGCCGTGCTTCTAATACTTTCTTCTTGTGAGTAAAATCAATGATAAAGTAAAATTATCAGGGCCGGATTCAAAATTTTCGTCAGGGGTAAATAAAATATCGAATCGGATTTAAATATCTAATTAGATTTAAATCCATTAACTAATTGAGTACTCGACAAAAAACAATACTTTAACTTATACTTTACAATACTTTAACTTATACTTTACAATACATTGACTTGTAATTTCTGATGCTCTTGACTTATAATTATAATTACAAATCAAAATTCAATATATTTATTTCAATTTTAATTCTAAATTTAACTCAAATTACAAATTAAATGTCCAGAGAGGGGCAAAAATAATTTTAGAAAGGACAAAGTCGGTCGGAACCGATAAATTTTCATTAAAACTCAAAATCCAAGAGGTAGCTGACGCCGGAACATTCTGAGTCCGCTCCTGAAAATGATTCTCACTAAAAGATGCTCAAAGAAAAATATATTCGTGTATTAAATTAGTATCAAATTCAATGCTATGCAAACCAGAGAAAAATTTGCCTGAAAACAGTCAAAGTACTGAAGCCCCACATGGGTCACATCAGCCGTCCACGAACCATGCAATTATTTCCGTATAACTTTCAATAAATTATGGCAGCCTCTGCCCTTCATTCAAAAAAAAAAAAATTTATTTCCGTATAACTGGAGGGTGCAGTGTAGACAGAAATTGAGCGGTGTACACTTGATTGAGTGCATAGTTGTATACAAACAGGTGAGACCCAGGAGGCAGGAAGTATAACAGACCACATGTGCTGTTAGTGATCTGTGTACTTCAGCAGCCTGTGCCTCTTGATTTGTAGCTATAAATGAGGTTTCCATTTCTAATATTAGAACAAACTTCACTAAAAGGGAAAATAGTTTTTGTTATGAATAAATTTCATGGTTTCGCCTATAAAACTTTTTCCTTTTACCAACATCTGTTACTGTGAATTCTTATTCATGTTTTCAAAATTTAAATAGTCGATCCGAGCTACTCAACACGACCTCTTTATGAAAATGTAGTTGGAGACCAAATTTTATTTTTATTTTTGAAAAAATTTACTATTTTTTTTATATAGGATGAAAATCACTTCTTGATGGTCCAAAACTTTTAAATTAGATGATTTTGCACTTATTTTAAAAAATAGTAAAAAAATTATAAAAAAAATACAAAATTTTATCCCTAATTACATTTTATATGAATATCATGTTAACTGTTTCGGATCGACTATTTAGACTTTAAGAACGAAGATCTAGACAGTTCTTTGGTATGCTTTTGCAAAATACCATAGCCTCGCTCTAAAAAGTTCTTTGGTATCTATATATAATACCTCTTGAGTGAGGCTATGGTGCTTATGCATAGCGCGTATTGACCCGCGCTATGGCTCAAATTTTCAGTTTGAATGTTCTAGTTATCGATCCAAATCATTCAATATGGTCTCCATATAAATATGTACCTGTAAATCAAATTTTACATTTTTTAAAATTTTTTACTATAGTTTTAGATGGGTAGAAAATCACTTGATCTGAAAATTCTGGACCATCCAAAAACAATGTTTTTCTATCCATCTAAAAAAATAGTAAAAAATTCTAAAATTTGATTTACATGCATATTCATATGAAGACCATGTTAAATGATTCGGATCAACCGTTAGAATCTTGAAAAAAAAATATTAATCTATAGTACGGACTAATCATCGCTATGCATAGTACCATATATATCCTCAATCATACCTCTTTATATAAAATATCTTTTTAACGAGTTATCCGTTGAAAAATTTCGTATGGGAGTAAATCCAAATATTATTTTGATTATATATTTACCCAATCAGTATTTGGAAGTTGGAACTTCTTCACCTGACTTCACTGTAGTATACGAGAATATTTAAAAGCAAATGCAAACATATTTGATATTTGTTTTGTTTTCAAATTTCAACGGATGATCAAGAAAAGGTAAAGTAATGTGGAAACTTCTATAATGTTCTGACTTCTGACTAATCAATTAAACCATCACATGCTTATGCTTTTGAGTGCTCACTTTTTAATTTTTTTTTTTTTTTTTTTTCTCTTTTGCTACATATTATTTTCAACTTTGTATATTGATTTGGGCCAAAGATGAGCTTTTAAATTTGGGCCAAAGAGGAGCTAACAGTTTAACAGTATTCACTCAAATAAGTTAGCAACTAACAACACCGACATTTTTATTAATATCCAAAGTTAATTACAAATTAATAAATATACGCAGAATTTCTTGGTTTTTCGAAAAATGTCCAAACCGACCAGATTCTGGCCGGTTTCCTCTTCTTCCGGGGTTTCTTTTTTTTTTTTTTTTAGAGACACTATGAAGAGCAAGATAATGAAATCTAACGCTGAAAATTCGAATTTTTTGTTTAATTATTTGTTAGATTACTTCTTTTGATATATAATTAGCATATTTATACTAAAATACGTTAAATTACTTGAAATTATGTTGAATTACACTATAGTACATTAAATTACGCTAAATTATGTTGAATTACACTAATTTCGCTAATTATAATGAAATACGATAAATTACACTAATTTCGCCAATTATAATGAAATACGGTACATTACGCTAAACTACGCAAAATAACGCTAAATTAGGCCGATTTTGTGCCATCATAAAAAATAGTAAAAAAATTCCAAAAATAGTAAAAATTGGTATTCTACAAGTTCATTATATAACTAATTTACTTATTAGATTGAATAATAGAAATGAAAATCTTAATCGGAAACTTCAACTCAAGTTTTGAGACTCTTCCCTTAGTTTTTTGGCAATTTTGAATTTTGAAATCCGGCATCGCGGGCACTAACGCATGCGTATTTTCGCAAGCTTTTCGAAAAGTGGTCATTTGCTGAAATCGGACACTCGAGTACCGTTTTATGGCCGTTTAATGTAATATAGTGTAATTCAACATAATTTCAAGTAATTTAACGTATTTTAGTATAAATATGCTAATTATACATCAAAAGAAGTAATCTAACAAATAATTTAAACAAAAAATTCGAATTTTCAGTGTTATATTTCATTATCTTGCTCTTCATAGTGTCTCTAAAAAAAAAAAAAAAGGGAGAAACCGGCCAGAATCTGGCCGGTTTCCGGACATTTTTCGAAAAATCAAGAAATTCTGGGTATATTTATTAATTTGTAATAACTTTGGATATTAATAAAAATGTCGGCTAACAACACGCTTATAAAAACAAAAAACCCGAAAAAACGCAAAGAAAGTACAATAAAAGATATGAATTGACTAATATACCAAATACACAAGATAGAGCAAAATAGGAAAAAGAAATAATAGAAATGTCCAAAATGAATTCAGTGGACCAATTGAGCAACAACATGTTGATTTTATGTAATTGGTTAAGTTTTGACATTGAAATGTGAATGGTAGATGTAGACACAATCACTTCACACTACCTTTTGGTATTGCCAGGACATGCAATCTTTTTCATACCACCACCTCTAGTTGAATTTGTATTTTCAATGGCCTCAGGTTTTTTTTTCTCAAAGAATTGAAGGAGCATTCTTCCTCCTTTTGGATGCCAAACTGTAGTCAGGCGATCAAAATTGAAGCTATTAAAGATCATAAGGTCCTCAAACATATGTACAAATACCATATTGGATTGGAAAACTGCTTATACAAACCTTGTAGCTTTATTCAGGCACTGAATTTTGCTTGGTATGACACGTCCTTTGCACCTGACTGTGCCAGTGTCTTTTCTCAGTACACTCTGGTATTCAACAATATATAAAATTTATGTGATGATTCATGTTATTTAAGGAGGAGACCATAATCAAATATTCATAATTGACTAAAATCTACCTTGCTTTCTTCTTTTACAGGCTCCGTTTGAACCAGCTTCTTCTTTTCCAAATTGGCTTCCTTCAGAATTCCTCTTTCCTGAATTATACACACAGAATGATATGATACCAATTTCATTGACAATATTCTCTTTGAGAATAATCTTAATATGAATTTTCTTAATTGATCTTCCTGAATTATGCACACACCAAATTATTCAACACAAGTATCACAGACATCATTTTCTTTTGACAAAATATGAATAGTGATAAAATCTGAAATGGAACTTACATCCGTTCTAAATCTGAAAGGCTTTGGATTTGTGGTCTTTTTGTTCTTTGAACCTTGGTCTGGGTTGACTTGTGACGGCTTCTTCTGAATTTTCAGTACCTGCACGAGTCATTTATCTTTTTCAATATTTGAATCGATATTTAAATAATTTCTTAAACAATAAACATAACAAACTCAAAGAGAAATAATGAATCGCTCTATTTTGTTTGAAACCTGTTGAGGAGGAACATTCTCAATGGTCCTGAGAAGAGAGCTTTTCTTCCCCTCAGCTTTCGTCTTCTTTCTAAGTTCAACCCTGATATTTACAAAATGCAACATTTATGATATAAATGCAAAATATAATCATAAAACACAATCCAGAGAAAAATTGCATGAGTATCATTTTGCATACCTTTGGGTATCATTTTGCATAATATTCTCCTTATCCTCATCACAGTTCCCCAATTCGGTTTTCAAACCTTCTTTCTTAGCCCCAGTAGCAAAGTTATCTTTAATTTTCGATTTTAATCCCTCCTTTTTAACAACCTCTTCATTCTCAGTACCACTTGGGGTACCATTTTCTATGTTTGGTTTCAGAACAGGTTGATTCGATTTCCATGGTGCCCTCGATCTTTTCCTCTTTGGGCCCATCTCATCACAGTTCCCCAATTTGGTTTTCAAACCTTCTTTCTCAATCCCAGTACCCAAGTTATCTTTAAGTTTCGATTTTGATCGTTCCCTTTTAACAACCTCTTCGTTCTCGGTACCACTTGTGGTGCCATTTTCTATGTTTGGTTTCAGAACAGGCTGATTTGATTTCCATAGTGCCCTCGAGCCTTTTCTCTTTGGGCGCATCTCATCACAGTTCCCTAATTTGGTTTTCAAACCTTCTTTCTCAATACCAGTACCCAAGTTATCTTTACTTTTTGGTTTTGATCCTTCCCTTTTAACAACCTCTTCATTCTCGGTACCACTTCTGGTACCATATTCTATGTTTGATTTCAGAACTGGCTGATTTGATTTCCACAGTTGCCTTGAGCTTTTCCTCTTTGGACCCGTTTCCAATTTTTGCTTCATATTTGTATTATTTGCACCGACATTTTCTCTAATTTCGGGTTTCAGAACCAGTACTTCCCCAATCCCTTTATTCTCCACTCCACTCGTGCTAGCATGTTCTACACTTTCTTTCCAAATTGACTGCCTTAATTTCCTTCCAGGCCTTTCCTTCTGTGGATCTAATTTCGATTTTTGTTCTCTATCTGTAACATCTGAACCCAAATTCTGTACATTTTCTTCCAAAAGTTGTTTTTTTGTTTTCCGCAAGGGCCTTGAAATGTTCTTTCTGGGAGCAACTTCTGTTTCTTGTCTCAAAATCGGATCATTCAGCTTAGATTCATCAGATCTCTTTGCAGCTTTTGAAACTTGCCCAAGGTATCTACTTGGCACGATTCTTCTCTTCGTATTGTTTAAATTTAATTTTCGGAGCTTTGCGCAAATTTCCTTAATTTCTTTCTGTGGGGTAGGAGAGAATATAGGCTTTGCTGAAAAAAAGCCCGACTCGTTCTTTGCTCCCGAAGCAGGCTGATTTTTTGAATTCATGCCTTGATTTTTTGGGGTTGAGGTGGCCTCCTTTTCTCCAATTGTTGTCAGAATCATTTTCTTTGCTCGGCTTTGGGGTGATTTCAAACTTGAAATTAGGTGGTTCCTTAATTTTGAATTTGCAAGCTTTTCAGGAACTTCAGTTGCGGTGCTTAGTCTGACAAGTCTACTCCTTGGCTGCTTTGCCGGGGCTGAATGTGGGCAATTTGCATTTAACCTAAGAAAGAAAAAGGGATAAACCTTTAATTTCTGAATCTAAACAAAAGGAAATATATATTTTTTTTATCAAAATTACTCCCTAATGGCAAATGGTACCTTCCGTTGCTCCTTTTGAGGGATTTGTGAAGACGTACGTTGGGGCTCCTTGCGGCCAGGACCTGTTTGCATTAATTTATTTTTTCTGGTTTAGGAGCCACTTGGAAATTTGAAATGCAAAATGAACTTGATATAAAAAATAAAAAAAAGAATTGGAGAAATTAGAGAAAATTATCACAAACTCTAAGCATGAAGCTTTTGTTAAGAGCTTCTGGGTCAATTTGCTCATGATTAAGATCACATCCTGGAAAAAGAAAAGAGTATTAGAAACTATAAAAATTCAACAATTTGAGACTAGCCCTCTGGATCTGTATCGGACATCAGCTACCCTCTAATAATCAAATACTATAATTCTACTAGGAGATAACTGAGTGGGGACAAGGTTTGAATCTTGTATCAAACCTAAATTACAGAAAGCAGGTTCGTAAATGCACAAATACTAACCGATTTTATGACAAAACCAGGATCTATCCTCTGGCGACAGATCTAATGCTGTGAAATCCACAAACTTAGGCGCCTCTAAATTTTCATAAAATTCTTCATCTTCGTTTATCACAGTGGATTCAGTTGCCAGATCTATATTGACATCCTCCATTTTAAGCTAAATAGAAAAGGAACTAAGCTTAGAAGTTAGAAAGAGAGGAGAGCTGGAGAGAAGAGTTTTTTATGAAAGCGTTTTATTTTGTCATTTTTTGGCTCTTATAGTGAGATTTAAATTTGGGAAGGCTCCGAACTAGCCGTTGGAGAATTCGATTGTACTGAGGCGGCCGATGCTTCGGGAAGCATAAGATTCTTTTGGAACCCCTATCTAATTTTTGTTTAGGACAACAATGCCCTTTGCTCTTGAAATTAATATAAAGAACGTTTTTTAATAATTATTTTCCATCAACAGTAAAATTTTGGGAAAATAAAATCGTCAATAAATATTTTAAATTTTTTAGGGTCCGATTTATTATAAAAAAAAAAGATAGGATAAATGGGTTTTTTTTTTAAATAGAATTACTGTAAACTAAATCAACGGAACAAGCCTCTGGATTTGGGATTTTCGAAATTTAGCCTCCACCGATCCTAGGGACCGGTGTAGCCAAAAAAACCCAACCTACACCGATCCTGGGGATCGGTGGAGCCTGTTTTGCACCATACGGGTGCAGCCTGCACCCCTTGCCACAGAAAATCCCATCTTTACCTCCACCGATCCCTAGGACCGGTGGAGGCTTGATCTCCAAAATTCCCACCCGAGAGGTCCAGAACTCCATCTCTGTCTCCCTTTCTTCTCCTTCGTTTCCTCTCCGAACTCTTCTTGTTTTTTTTTTTTTTTTTTTTATCCTCTCAATTTACTCAACCATTTTAGAATCCAATTGTTTTAAAATTTCTGGATCGTCTAAGAGAGCTAGAAACTCTTCGGATCTACGATTTTGACGAGGTAAATATCTCTTTTTTTTATAATTTTTTATTTTAGCCGAATTAAGATGAATAACTAATTTAATTTAGTTTGTTTAGTATATTTAGATTGTTTTTGTGAAATGTAGTGTTAAATTAGTATTTGGTGTAATTTAGTGTTGATTTGGAGTATATTTAGTAATTTAGTGGTAATGTAGTGTAATTTAGAGTTCATTTGATGTTAATTTAGTGTAATGTAGTGATGTAGTGTTAATTTAGAATTTATTTGATGTTAATTTAGTGTAATTTAGTATATATGTAGTATAATTTTGTGTAATTAAGTGTTCATGTAGTTTAATGTAACTTTTTAGTAATATGTATTATAATTTTTGTAAAATTAGATAAATGTGTGATGACTCTCATGAAGTTTAAAATTAGATAAAATTATAAATGTGTAAAATTAGTAATATGTAGTATAAATTTGTGTAATTAATTGTTCATGAAGTTTATTTTTAAAATCAAAATTAGATGATATGTTGTTTACATATAGTTCAATTTTAATTATTGTAGCCATATGCTTGAAAAAATATTTGTTTATATATTTATGTGTGATGACTCTCATCAGTTGAAAAAATATTTGTTTATCAAATTTTCTAACAGAGTCAATGGATAATCCGGATTATCCAGAGTTGTTGAAATTAGCACCACAGAACCACAGGGCATGGCAAGTTCGTGATATGGTAATTTTGATTATATTTATTAATTATTTGTTGCAAATAAATATTTATTGAAGTATTTGAAGGGTTTATAATGTTTTAATTTTTTTTGGCAGCCTACCTCTTCATTGCAGGTAAATTCACATCAGACTAGTATTGCTTACAACGGTCGGATGGACGGTGCTCTGAAGAGGTTAGGGTTGTATCAAATTGCTCGCCTTAATGATTGCAAGATTGATCCGTATTTGATTACTGCTCTGGTTGAGAGGTGGAGGCCGGAGACCAATACATTTCATCTACCTGTCGGTGAGGTGACAGTGACGTTGGAAGATGTTGCATGTCTATGGGGCTTACCGACTAAGGGTAATTAATAATCATGAGTTGTTTATCGGTTAATTTAATTACCTATTTATAAAAAATAAATTGTTAATTGTATAATTCTTTTAATTTGCAGGTGACGCGATTACTGGCACCAGCGATACTGATTGGGACCCATACTTAGAGTTTGATCTAGGGGCTGATCCGGCAGATTTTTACAATCACCTCCATCAGACAATGCCATATAAATATAGGATTTATAATCCTAACACATCGAAAGAACGATTGTCCGTCTCTGCTTATGCGCTTAGACTAAAATGGTTGCGGGCGCAATTTAGTTTTGAGTTAGAAGATTGGCACAACGATGAGATAGTTGCACGGTACACTCGAGGATTTTGTATGGATTTATTCGGGTCGGTTATGTTTCCAGATTCAAGTGCGGATGGAGTCCCTGCGATGTACTTGCAATTCATCACTGATCTAGAGACTCCACGAGAATACAATTGGGGAGGTGCTGTACTTGCACATCTCTATCGAGAGTTGTCACGTGCTTGCCACGCGGGGGCAGACACGATAGCGGGTCCGATGTTGTTGTTACAGATTTGGTCATGGACTCGATTTGCTGTTGGTCGGCCTATACCCCGATCAGACCCACCTCCCTTCGGTGGTGCCGATGAGGATACGAGGAATGCTTTCGGTGTGAAGTGGACCACTCGACATTTGTGGCCAGAGAACCCTCACTTAGGTAAAAAGATTTATAATTCGAGATAACTTCGATAGATTTATAATTGGTTTTTTAAATTTATATTTTTTTTTGGCAGGTGGTACAGCCACGTATAGAGATAACTTCGATAGACTAGCTGATGAGACAGTTAACTGGCAACCATACGTTGATTACTATGATCAGTTACCTCGACATGTCCGACGACAAAAGAGGTATTGGATGAGATGCGATTACGTGATCCATTTTTGGATGGTGGAGTTTCAGCATGCGGATAGAGTCATGCGCCAGTTTGGTAAGTACCAAGAGGTCCCGCCTCCTCCTCCTCTACCATGGGATGAGATCAGTTATTTACGAAAGACGTGGTATCACGATGGCAATTCAACAAGGGATGGTTGTTGGGGGATGACTCTTAGTGAGTACATCGAGAAGCCTGCAGTATTAATTGGAGAGCGGAGACCATATGACATGAGTAGGCATCATATGTACATGCATTGGTTCAACGCGCGTGGTATGAGATCAGTGTATCTATCAGATAACAATCCGGAAGCTCTACGGCGTCAGGCTCCCCCGCGGACAGGAGATGTTGCAACACTGGCATACGTTCCTCATGGTCATAGGCATTCTCGTGTGGTTCGTACATTATTTTTTTTTTCAATCAAACTAGATTTTTCAATATTAATGTGCAATATGTCACAGTTCGAAATGTATTACGCAGATTTCTCGAGAGATACAATTCATGCTCAAGGCAATAGACATGGTAAGGACCCCGGGACAAATAGCATATGGCAAGATGATACTCGAGCATTCTCGTGACATTATGGAGGATATTGATCAGATTCACATCTTCCGAGGCATACTAGACAGTGCTGGGATCCCTACAGACTTGGACATGATCAATTTGGATGATGATATCCCTGATCAGCATTATCGTCGTCCTACAACTTCAGAGCCTCCCCCGACGTGGGACAACTTCATGAGTGGCACAGAGCCTGGATCTATATCTGAGTTCATGCTCAATGAATTAACGGGAGACTTTAGTATGATGGGACCATCCACTGGAGATCCGGGAAATCTTACAGGCGATTATGCTCCATCCACTTCAGATCCACCTCTTGGAGTCCGTACAAGGTAGCCTACTCAGCATTACACTCCCGGGTCTGACGCCCTTGGACCTAATCGACAGCGCCGACGAAGGCGTTAACATGTTTCGACTGAGTAAGTGCCTATGTTAAGCATGATACCTTTTAAATTTTTGATTGGATCCATTATTTATTGATTAATGCATGATACCTTTTAATTTTTTTTTTGCAGAGGTACCTGAAGATTAATGTTAGATTGTATCCATTATTATATGTATGTTATCTGTAATGTTAAATGGACTATTGTAGCTTTAATTGGACTACCTTTAATTATCCTTTAAATGTGTTGTTTAAATTATGCTTATTTGAATCATATTTGAAATTCATGTATGTACCACCGAAGCATAATTTCTTGATTAAAAATGTCAAAGATAAATCTTAGAATACAATAAAAATTACAACATAAATTCTTAGAGTACAATAAAAATTCTTAGAATACAACATAAATTCTTCGAATACAACATAAATTCTTAGAGTACAACATAAATTCTTAGAATACAACATAAAATCTTAGAATACAACATAAATAGAACTTAGTTCAAATAAAATGAGTACAACTTAGTTCAACATAATGCATAAACTTAGAAATCCCTAAATCCTACGAGTTTAGCGAGTCGATGCACCTGTTACAAAATGAGTACAACTTAGTTCAAATTTAATTGGAAATAAACAGAATTGTATTTTGAATTTTTAAATTGTTATACCCGAATGTCTTGCTGTAGTTGACTCTTGATTGTGTTGTCGATCATTACGCCTCCTGGCAGGGGCCTCCATTTTGTCCATAGTCATAATTCTTCGCTTGTGTTTTCTCCTACCCTTATTTATTTTTTCCTTATCCGGATCTGGCCTTATAATGGGGCCATCAACTAATGGCCAATTCCTTTTATTTCCAAATCCATAGAAACGACCAGACCAAGTATTTATATAATTTTGTAAGCTGTAATATGGGTTAACATAGTCGTTAGGATTTAGCCTCCTAATGAAACAAACTGCCAGAACATGGTTACATGGGATTCCCGTTAATTGAGGTCTCTGACACACACATATTGGCATTCCTTCTGCAGGGAAGGTAACATCGTACTTCACTTCGCCCCGAACACCCTTCAATTAAAAAATCATATTTACATCAAATGTATTACGTGAAAGTAAATAATTAGATTTATCGAATTATTGACTTACTGTCTCGAGAATTCCATTTTTATCAATAACCTCATAGCTGTTATGGCCATAATACATCGGTCTTACATCATGTTTCCTTGCTTTCTCATTACGACGATGTAAAAGCAGTGTAATGTTCATTGAAAAATCCAATCCCGATGCCTCCCATCCAATCGCGGCCTCCCGCCTATTTACAAACCAGTCGACGCACTTATAAAAGGTCTTTTCAACAATTGCACACACAGGTAGTTGCCTGGCAATCCTAAATACACTGTTTAGTACCTCAGAGCCATTACTTGTCATTATACCCCATCGATTGAGGAATCCATCATGCACTTGTGCCCACTTATGCAAAGCCAAAGGCTCTGCATCAGAGTTGCGGAGCCGTTTACCAAATTTCATAATGTAGTCATATACGTCTGCATCTCTTTGCCTAATTCTTTCCATCCCCTCTTCAAATCTCCAGATTTTTTTCTTCTCAACATATTTTTTGAATACAGTTTTGATCCACTTTTGAGGGTATTTTTTCCAAATATTTTCACAAATATGCTGTGAACACAGTCGGTGGACAGCTTCACCATTTTCCTCACACCATCCCAGATTAGGAGCCTCAAACACCCCTCGTATACCAAGGTGCTGGTCCGAGATAACGCAGATTCTTCCTGGCCCGACAACATTGATACGCAACCAATTCATAAACCAACCCCAATTTTCTATAGACTCTTTTTCACAAATTGCAAATGCAAGTGGCAAGAGTTGTTGCTCTGCATCGTAAGCACAAGCCATAAAAAGTTTACCCTTGTATCTTCCGGATAAGAACCCGGCATCAACACTGATAACGGGTCGAAGATGAGGCCATGCTTCAATGCATGGCCCATATGCCCATGCAACCCGGTTGAAAATATTGATATTATAATCTTCTGATGGTCCATGTTCTATTAGGTACTGTGTACCTGGATTAGATGCTTTGATGGCACCCAACAACGATGGCAGCATCTCGTAAGACTTCTCCCAGCTCCCAAACAAGTCGGCAATTGCAAGTTCCCTACCTCTCCACAACTTGTTATACGAGGGCGTTACTGACCCAAATTTAACTTTAACCATATGCTTGACCCCTTTAATGCTCATCTCCAGATCATCTTTCAAAGCCGGTTTAATAATATCAGCAATTACTCTGGCAGTCATTTGATGACTATCCAACCTTTCAGCACTTCCAAAACATGTGTGGATAAACGGGTTGGTGGAAATTGTCCATGCACCAGTTGGACATACAATTGCATACAATTTCCATTGGCATTTAGAAGATTTACATTTAACTCTATACTTAGTTTTGCTGCTGTTTAGCACTTCCAACTCTGTGTTTCGGGGTAGGTGAAAATCAGCAAGTTCTGATTTTAGTTTGGCTTTGGATTCAAACATTTGACCTTCAGCAAATTTTTCATCTAACCTGGGGGGGTTCGCAAAAAATGCACGATCCTTGTATGGCATTGGCAATTCATCGTTGAATGATGAACATGGATGCTTAAGTCCTCGATTGAGGAATGGGATCGAGTCGTGCCAATCCTTCAATACTTCTCGGGCGTTCATTTCAGCCTCAAATTCGTCCATATCTGCGTCCCATGCTTCATCAGAATCGTCATCATCAAAAGAACTTGTATCAGATTCATTGTCTTGATCTGATTGCTCACAAGGGTCATCACTAGCCTGAACCGGAGGTGTGTAAGTGGGTATAGGTACACTGCCCGAGTTAGGATGAAAGCCGGTCTGAACCGACGGTGTGTTACTACCTCCAGGCAAACTATCTGGACACGGATCATAACTGATTTGGTTTCTACCCTGGTGTGCCTCAGCTACCAATTCTATAACCTTAAATCCAGCCACTTGAGCTGCAGTTTGTTTAATGACATCCCAAGTTTCCTCATTTTCTATCCGAAATAGTGAGAAATGGTACGATCCGGGTTGTGCTGTGTTAAGTCGTACTCTTACAGTCAATTTTACTTGACTGGCAAGCAATTCAAGACCAACATATATTTGCCGTTTTATAACAGCAAAACTGGTAGAATCAGATACGGTAAAGGTAAATGCAGCCCCTATGTCATAACCAACACCTGTTGAAGTGCTTTGGATGTTTCCACCGTAATAAACATTGATCATTGGCATTGACATTTTCCTAAACAAAATTCAAACACCAAATTAACTCCAAATATTTTTCAATTTTACAACACTAAATATAAACAGATGAGTAAAAAAAAACTCACAATAATAATCAGAAGATGATGCTGAGTACAATGGTGGTGGTGATCTGTTCATATGGCAACTCCTCTATTGAATTTGAAAAAAACGAAATAAAGATGGAAAGAGGAAAGAAGAGATAACAATGGAGGCTGGGAAGAGAAGAAGAGAGGAGAAAGGGTGCGGCTGGCTTGTTTTGAACCCTAAACATGCCTACACCGATCCACAGGACCGGTGGAGCAATTTTTGAAGCTCCACCGATTCACAGGATCGGTGTAGAGCGTTTTTCGTGTGGTCTTCCGTGTATTCGGTGTGGCAGGTGCAAAAGTGGCTCCACCGGTCCCTAGGACCGGTGTAGAGTGGATTTTTTTTGCTCCACCGGTCCCTGGGATCGGTGGAGGCTAGATTTCTAAAATTGAAACAGGAAAGGCTGGTTCCGTTAAATGATTTTACAGTAATTCTATTTAAAAAAAAGATAGGATAAATGAGTACATCATCTATTTGGGGTTCTCTATATTTTGATTTATATTGTTTAAACTGAAAATTTTTGTTTTATTTTTGTTTTTATCTTATTTCAGTGTGAAACTGTTATGTTAATATAAACTTTGTGTGAATATACTAGCTAAATATATCTATGTAACTTGTACAAAAAGTTTGCATTTCCGTTTGGAAGCAATGAATTGACATACTTCTAGACTTTGCTTTTCTTTTTGTTCGTTGTAAATTAAGTAAATCTTCCTAATTAAGAACAAGTGTGATTGAAATTTTAATTAGGATAAATTTGAAAAAAAAATACAAACATACTAAAAAGTCTCGGACAAATTTCCTCATTAAAAGAGTGTTCAAAGAGAAAAAGGGGCCCCAACAACTCCCACAAGGTTTTAACCTTACTCATAACTCGTGACTCGCTTGTAATTTGCTCGCTAACAATTTATTCATTATCAACTCGCTAATAACTCGCTCGTTAACTTAATAAACCAAGCATGAGTATACTCTAACTCGCTCATTAAGAACTGAGTACATGAAATCATGCCACATCCAATCCCAAGTATTTCTCAACTGGATCCAAATCCAAATTAAATTGAGTATGGTTGTACAACTCGGCATGTCAGTATGCCAATATTTTTTATTAGAGGAATTAACTATCACTTATCAGTTTGTTTAGTTCTGAAACAAAAAAACTCGAAACAAAATTCAAAATTGCCTACAGACTTGATTTCTTAAAGAGTCGCTTAACGAGCACGAGTCAACTCGAGCATTTAACGAGTTGAACACAAGCACAGTTGCCAACTCAGTACTATCTTCTCAACTTCAGTTGACTCACTCATTAACTTAATGAACCAAGCACGAACATACCCCACTCGCTCGAACTCGGATTAATGCACTTATACTTTGGTGTAATATTTAAGAGTATGTTTCAATGTATGAGAATAGCAATAATTTGTTAAGTTGTTAAGAAAAAAAAATATTTTTTATTAATTAATATTTTGTGGGTCTATTCACCACTTTTAAAATTAATATTATTCCGAACTACTATTTAGACAATATTTCCACTATTTCAAATAACATAAAATTATCATTATTTTAGACTATTTAAATTAATATGATCTCTACATTTCCAAACGCACCTTAAAAGCAGATCACTTGGTTGATCTGCTCGTCCTATTCGATACTGCCTTTGGAAATAAATAAGGAAAAATTTCTAGTATATCAATGAATTTTCTAAAATAATTAAATTTCCCATAAATACATTATAATATCTAATATTTTTATAAAAATTCAGCATTATTTTTTTTATGTCTATCTATCTATCTATTCATTAAAATTATTTTTTAGACAAATATACCCCTTCCTTCTAAATGAAAATGTCCATTCAAATTAGCAACATGATTGAATTTTAAGTCTAGAACAAGCTTCCAAGAAAATTGAAGAAAACTGCTAGGTATTTCATAAACTGGAAACAATGAGAAAACTTAGAGCCCGGGTTTTTGGAATATCCCGCACACTACAACCTACAAGGGCGCACACAAGATTTTTGTCAGAAGGGGCAAAAATCAAATCCATTAGCTAATCGGGTACTATATAAATTCAAGTAATTCAAGTAAATTTACCCTCATTCTAGTAAATTCGAGTTTAAGTAAATTCTCTCGATGGACCGATCATGAACAGTAAGTCCATCGAGGGTGAACCCAAAGGAATAGCAGAGAGATAGAATGTCTCAAGTTTGATGCCCTCTCCATAACCAACAACAGAGAGCACTGAACCCTGGAACATTTCACGCACCCACACTCTATTAATCTCAGTGCAACTTTCTGCGCCCTACATCTTCTAGTGGTCTTTCGTCTTTTACTAGTTGTTTTTTTATCTTCTTCTAGTTGTTTTTCATCTTATACTGATTGTATTTCATATTATATTATTATCTTTCAACTACTACTGGTTGTATTTCATTTTCTATTTATTATTTTTTTTATCTATTTCTAGTTATATTTTATTTTCTTCTAACTGTGTTTCATCATGTACTAACTTTTTTTTCATTTTATACTGGTTGTCTTTCATCTTCTAATTTTTTTTATCTACTATTGGTTGTATTTCATTTTTTATATTTGTCTTTTATCTTGTACTGGTTATTTTTCATCTATAGAGATAATAGATATTATGATGTTTTCATGTCAAATTAGATCAAAATGTTATGAATACAAAGATTTCTATTTTCAAGAATTTCTCCAAGTACGAAAATTAAGATTTGTGTAGGCAATTTTGTTAAGAGTCCGTATCATAGGTAATTTATCAATTATTTTCCAAGATTTGCTAAGGGATAAATTTTAGTCAACCCAAAACTGTCTAACATTTTTTGTCCTAATTTTTATCAATTTTTATCATAGGTAATTTATCAATTTTTTTTGTCCAGAAAATGACCAAAAACGAATGTGAAATAGCTGTTTTCCTAATTTCTTTACTGCAAATGTATTTTTGAATCATTTTGGCTTGATTTGAAGAAAGTTGCAATTTTAGACCAAAAACATAACAAAAATATCATATTTGACATGATAAGGATCTAACTTATTATTACAAAATTTTATAGACATCTACGGTGAAAATTGAAAAGAATACATAGTTGGTAGTTGGGACTTGTGATGTGTTCATCATATATTTACACAAGAAAACGGAAAATGAGAAAAAAAAAATGTAAGGTACAAGGTTAGCAGGCTCTTCGTTTTCTTTCTAATTGAATTGCTTCATACGAGGCTACAACTTCCTTGAACTTAGCCTCTGCCATTCCTGTATCAAGAAAGAGGTATGATATAATAGTTTAAGTTATTGTAAATAAAGGTTCCTTGAAACAATAATTACCAGAATTATTCTGATTATGATCAGGATGGAACTCTAATGCCTTCTTCCTGAAAGCACTCTGCACCCCAAAAAACGGGAAGGGGAGAGAAACCGATTAAACAAGTTGCAACTTCATTCAGTACAAACTGGTGCAACCCTAAAATCAAATAATTTGCTCGTGACAAGTGCAGAATTAGAGGGGAAGCATATATATGAAACTAAAAGCATGAAATTACCTTAATCTCGGCATCCGAGTATGGGTCAGTTCTATACCTGTTAAAAGAGTAACTTGTTACATTAAAACTATATTTTCACTAAAACATACCCAAACAAAATAAAATCCGTCTCTTATAGTAAATTTCTATTAGCAGCACTTTCCTTCAGGATAAGAAGTTTTATGGCCATTAAAATTATATTTCACTAAAACATACTGATAAATTCAGGATTATGTAATCTAGTAGCAACCTGATGGGCCAGACAATTAGATTTTAAATGTGACGGTACAAAAGCAGATTGTTCACTAACTTTAAGAAATAAATAAAGAGGATTGGTAATTGCAGGACAACCCCAGAGTTCATCAGTATTTCCAAAAATCAGCAACTAATATGAGCCCTGACTAACTATGAAAACCAAAAAATAATATCTTTTGACTAAATTAGTCCTCTTACCAGGGGGAAATCAAAATGATTTTCTTACCCTCTTGCATCTTTGATTCATTTCATTAAAATACCCTAATTTCTTCTTTAATGTTCTGTTATATTTTAGAGATGAGGGGGTACTGGTACAAAACAGGTATTACTAGGAAATATAAATAGAGGAATATTTTACAAAGAAATGAGCACTGACTGATAGGAAAAGAAAATAATGATATTTTTGCCCTTAATTATATAAAGGGGGAATTTTATGTATACCCCTCAAAAACATCGAAATTACGTATTTCCCCCTCTAAAATTCATGATATCAAATTCACCCTTCTAGAGCCACTGGGATTAATGAGTTTTCTAATATTGGTTAATTCATGATATCAATTCATTGTAACTTAAACAATACAAACCGTCTATCTATGTTGTTATTTAGGAACAAGATGACAACATCCACTTGGTCACTAAGTCCATGAAAAACCCAAATACCGGTGCCACAACAAACGCACGTTGTTGGGGCTTCAGTTTCGTGCAGTTACATGTCTCGCTATGTTGAAACAGCATAACCTTGAAATTGTTTATGGTCTAGAGAGAGGAGAAAGAATGATTTTTATTTTTTTTAAACGGGTAATATAGGTAATTTGTAAATTTAAAATGAGTTTTAATAGAAAAATTAATAGATAGGGTAAATTTGTGAGTTTTTAATTTGCATCTCGATGTGGTGTAAATGGGGATGATAGGTGTCAATGTTGTGAATTAGCGATTGATCCAATTAAGAGACTTTCTAATATTGGTTAATTAGAGACTATTTTGTAAATTGTCTAATCCCAGTGTTATTTTCTCCTTCGTATTAGAAGATGGATAAAGTCAAACTGTTGTTCTTGTTACTTTCTTGCCCTTAATCCCAGTGACACTTTAAGTGATCTTACGGGCACATCCAGCCTTCTCGAGGCTAGAGCCACACAAGTTGACGACAGTGAAGGCCCGCTTCGATAACGCGGGCAAGGTATCGGCGCTGATCCAGCATGAGTGACGCTCCAAGTCTCTCTTCACCATCTCAGCAGAGGTTGACACCAAGGCTATTGAGAAGAGCTCCAAGCTCAGCCTATCCCTCGCCCTCAAGCCATGATTGCTTCCATGCCATGCCACACCTTGTCCTCTCTCTCTCTGCCTTTTGCTTCTTTTTTTGTCTTCTTGGGCTAAAGAGAACAGGAGAGATACCATTTTGTTGTTGTGGTTTTCATCAAATCATGAAACTTGGAAAGGAGGGAGAAAGGGGGCTTGGTTTCCTGTTTTCCAATTTTTTTTTTTTACGCTCATATCAGTATTTTTTATTGGTTTTGTATATCTATTATCTATGAATAATAATAGTCTTTTGATTTCCCTGCTACTCGGCAGCTACAAACATAGATTGAAATTTCATTAGTTGGTACGGATGTGGTGGGCCCCACTCTTTCTTTCTCGGTCAAGGAGTTCGTGTCGGGTAGTGGAGTAGAGTAGGATTACTCGGTGGAAGCAATGGAAGCGTCGATCTCAGACATCAGCGCCTCGGGAGTGGGAGGAAATGATCTGACAGTATCAAATACGCTCCATGAACGAGCGAGGAGGAATTTTTCACATAACAAGTAAACGCCAAAGCCTCGCAGAGAGATGGGGAAGGGATGATTTTTATTTTTTTAACAAAGGGTAATATGGGTAATTTATAAATTTTAAATAAATTTTAATAGAAAAATTAATAAATTGGGTAAATTGTAAGTTTTTGAAATATAGAAGGGTAAATATGATATTATGAATTTTAGAGGGGGAACCCGTAATTTTGAGGTTTTTGAGGGGTATAAATGGATATTTTTTTTAACAAATTAGACCTTACAACAGGAAGAAGACACATAATGTTCTCCTCCAAATTACTACAAGAATCTGTCGCTATCTGCGAGGGTAAAAGTGCTTTTTACTGTCGGTATTATTGCGGATACTCCAGTCGGTAATAGCGATATCTTGGGAATAACAATTTCTATCGGCTTACCCTCGGCAATAGTCACTTTTACCCTCGCGGATAGTGGTAGATTTTAAATGAGTTCCTCTTCTTTCCTTCCCAATTGTTCACATCATTTCATAAAAACACTACCCCTAATTACGTCTTCAGTTACAATTGATGTGGAAATAATTAATGTCTTTTACAGGATATGGAAAAGAGTGAACAACCCCAGATAATTATAGACGCATATAGAGAATACTAGTTATTCTGTAATATATTTGTTGGCCATCTTTTTATGAGCCATTAACAATCAGAGAGAGACATCAGTTTTGTGATTGCTTTTGAAAAAGCAAATTTATAATTGTTATTGGATCTTTTGTCAGAACCAAAACTAATGCAATTTCAGCAAATAATAATAATAATACATTTTGTTCCTGCACCAACAAATAAAAGTATATACCAACAGTACCTGTCAAGACCCAAGATGGCATAATGATGTGATTTGGCATGATTTGCATTTTGCTTAGATGCTGATTGGTAATTTGTCCCTTGATTGGCATTTTGTGATTGCGCTTTGTAGTACCAGTCGTCTCTTTGAAACTGCTGGTGCCAGCCAGCGCTAGTACCATGCTCAGTCCATTGCTCAGGGCCTCTTTTGTGCTTATTTCTTTCTCTACTGAACACTTGTTGCATGCGCCTTATTCTCTCCTACAAAGACCACAATCATCACTAGTATTAACCACACAAAACCGCAACATGTAACTAAAAAAACTGGTTGTTATCTCTGAGACATGAAGTTGGAAGAGAGGTAAGTTTGAATAATACAATAAAATCACTGGAGAGAGGGAAGAGAACATAATGGAAAACTAACCACTCTTTCTCTCTCATCTTCTTCCATCTCCCGGACACGGCGGCGATACTGGGCCCGTGCTCTTTCATTCCATCCAGAGCCAGGGACCCCACTTCCAAATCGAGAATAGTACCCTGACTTCCAAAGCTTCAAACCAGGGAAATTTGTCACACTAATATATTTTGGAAAAGAAAAAAAAAAAACAAAGAAAAGGTATTAAACTTTTCCAAGGAACAAATTTTGATGTACACCTGAGTGTAGAACCAATCAACAGGTTTCCTCCACTGCCCAGTCTGTAAATTGCACGACTAGTAATTAATTCAAGGACAAAATTAGTAAATTTATTGAAAATCACTACAAGAAATTGGATCAGGTGGAAGCAGTTACCGCCGCTGTTGCAGCTACAGCACCGAAGATTCCGAGAAAGATAAATCCCGGAGGTATCGAGCCCCGATCCCTTCCCTCCCATGGCTGATGATCACTCTCCTTTTCCTTCCGACCCATCGATTCGGTTCTCTCTCTCTCTATCTTTATTCTTTATCAATTTCGATTCAACTCTTCAGTTAACTTCCCGAATTACTAGGAAAAATTCTGGCATCTTGAATCGGAATTCATATCACCGACGGTACCGTAAAAGGGAATCTTTTACAATTACTTGATCTGGACCGTTATTTTTAACTTGGCACGAATCTCAAAGCGCAGTAATACTCCCCCCTGCATTAGCCCGAATCCCAAACCGGCTGAGAGTTAATCTCAAACCGTAAATAGCTAACTGTAAAAAGGAATCTTTTACGGTACCGTCGAGGATATGGATTCCTTGAATCGGGGAGTACCCAGGAAGAAGAAAACTTGAATCGTTAGAATAAGAGACTGGTTCTTCGATCAACGCACGCGATAATTCTTTTTTCAAGTAGGGGCGGCTACTTGAACACGCGCGATAATTAATATTAACAGTTCTGATTATATTACAGTCATAATATTATCCAATAACCTTTCCGTTTTTATTTTAAAATTGAACTATGTAAATTATGTACTTATCTTTTCACTGTTCTTGTGTTGCATAATTTATTTTTAATATTTTTTTCTTTTGTGTAATTGAATAGTAAAATTTTATGATTACCATACTTTACAAAACATGTGAATATTATACCTTTTCGTAGTAGGATGGATGGTAAATTGTTTTTTGTATGAACATAATAAACCTAGAATATTTATTCTTTTCCCTTATCTTTTCTCCTAGAGCAAAAAATTAATTTTGGAATCTTTTATTTGTTTTAATTCTTCATTGGCACTTCAAAATACAACAATTAGCAGAAAACCCCGGTTTAGTTCCTAATTTGTATAAAGGGGAAGATCAATAAAACGTGGAGTATTCAAACTAGAGTGGGAATAAAAAAAGATGGCACGGCGGAGCCTGCTCCGTACGGAACGGCACGATTACAGCATGGAACGGCACGGCACGGCACGCGTGTCAGTTACGTGCCGTGACTCGCGTGTCCCGTGCCGTGATTATCTTTTGAAACTTTAGCATGGCACGTGAAAGATTTAGTCAAGGCACGACACGACACGTAGTCACGCGAGTCACGTGTAATTAGGACCATTAGATATTGATTTAATGGTGAATCTTGAATAAACTAACCTAAATTATGATTAAATGGTCATGCGAGTCACATGAGTCACGTATGGTCACAGTACGTTTAGGTACGGCGTGACCATTCGCGTGCCATGACCATTCCTTGATATTTTAGTCACAGCACGGCACGGCACGAGACCAAAGTCACAGCCTGCTAATCCCGGCACGGCACGGCATGATACGTTTTTTCCACTTTATCTCAAACCATCTCCATTATAAAATATTTTAGTCTTAAAAAGTTAAATATATTACTAGTTAATTTAGCTGATGTATTTGTGTAAATATGGTACCACCATGTTGCACAAAAATATTTGAAAGTACTATAAGGCCCAAAACATGGCCCAAAATTATAAACTGTCTTATTAAAGCCCAAAAACAAGCCTTAAATTAAACCATATATTACAACATCCAAGTCGCTCATGATGTAAAGTTTGATCATCTAACAAAATCACTGTCATTTTCATAAAAGATTTAATATACAAGTAAAATAATTTTTATACAGTTATACGATCGTATCTTTGATATACACTAGTATATATACAATGCAAAGCACGAGGATAATAGTCTTGACGAAAAATCTTACAGAAGCACGTGCCACATGTACACACCGGAATTTACATAAACATTGTTAAAATCTGATTTTTTACTAAACCATACTAAAACAGGGGGCGCAAATAGGATTGGCTTTCATTCGGATTATTGGTGCATATATTATATATATCAACCAGTGTTGTAAAAAATAGTCTTAACGGCCGTTTAATCGTTAACAATGGTCAAACTGTTACGAATACACTTAATGGATGTCTGTTTGCGGATGAAAACGATTAATCGGATGTTTTTTCTCATTTATTCCTGTTTATTTCCGTTTATTCGAGTGAATATTTATTTTCACATTATTTTTCTCTGTAATAGTGTGTAATAATAAGGTTTATAAATCTTGTATTATAGTTTTATTTGTGCTTGGATATACATCAAATATTTTTTATATATGTTTTTTCTTCTTACTTTGAAATTGATTAATTCTTCTATTATTTATATACCATATATTTTTCTTACTTACTGATGTAATTTTTTTAATTAGTACGACGTGTTCATTTATGAAATTAAGTTGTTATTATAAACTAAATTTAGTGATTTTATGTTGGAATGTTTCATTTATTTTATATTATAATATGTTATTAGTATTTGAAACAACTTAATTCTCAAATTTATTTTTTCATTAAATAAAGTGTTACTTACATATGTAAAGTGCTTATGTGTTAAGAAGAAATTAGCTTAGTATCATGTTATAATAATAAAACTAAGTTAAATTAAGTTATTTGATAAGTTTAATGAGTTAAATAAATTATTTTTAATAAATTATGATATATATATATAAATTTAATAAAAATGTTAAATTGTCCGCATAATTCCAATTAATCAGCCGCATACCGATTAATCGCTTAGCGGTACCCGTCCGTCTGACGACCGCATACTGTTATTTACAACACTAATTAATATAAATCTGCATTTAGATTATCAATTTTTTAATATAAATATATATTTATATATAGAGAGGGATGAGCTATGGTGAGTTGTGAAGTAAGAGGATTGTTTTACTTTACGTCTATATTTTCTATATTGGAAAGTTCAAACAGTCAATATGAACTGCTCAACATGATATACATATTGAAATATGCTAGGAGTCGAAATTTTAATTTTTTTGAAAAAAGTTTAGTATTTTTTAAAATCACTGTTTTTTTATGGTTCAGATTCCATCCAAAAACAACAATTTTCTACTCATCCAAAAAAAATAGCAATTCTAAAAAAATGTAAACTTTGGTCTCCAAGCACATTTCAAAATGAAGATCATGTTGAGCAGTTTGGATCGGCAATTTGGATTTTGAAAACGGAGATATAAGCGTGAAGTAAACCAAGTCTCTTACTTCTCAACTCACCATTGCCCATCTCTCTCTCTCTCTATATATATATAGAGAGAGAGAGAGTGGCTAATATCAAAACATTTGCACCAAGGCTCTCGTGCAACCAAGTCGTTTTTGGATTTTCAAAGTCCAAACAGTTGATCCAAACCGTTAGATGTTCAATCTATATTAAAATCTGCTTGGAGACCAAATTTTATATTTTTTAGAATTTTTTTACTATTTATTAAGCCATTTTGAAAATTGCTAATTCGGGTGAACAGTAAAAACAGTGCAACCAAATTCTGGACCATGTGATCAGCAATTTTAAAAATGGCTTAATAAATAGTAAAAAAAATTCAAAAATGTAAAATTTGGTCTCCAAGCAGATTTTAATATAGATTGAACATCTAACTGTTTGGATCGACTGTTTGGACTTTGAAAATCCGAAAACGACTTGGTTGCACAAGGGCCTTGGTGCAAACGTTTTGATATTAGCCACTCTCTCTCTCTCTACATATATACATATATATATATATATATAGAGAGAGATGGGCTATGGTGCATTGCAATGCATAGGCACCCTTGTGCATTGGACCATAAATCACCGATTCAAAGTCCAAATGACCGATCCAAACCGTTCATCTTGTTCTCCATATTAATATGTACTTGGAGACCAAATTTTACATTTTTTGGAATTTTTTTACTATTTATTAAGCCACTTTGAAAATCGCCGATCCGGTGGTCTAGAAATTTTTACTGTTTTTTACTGTTCACCCGGATTTTCAGATTTTCAATAAATCTAAAAAAATAGTAAAAAAATTCCAAAAAATGTAAAATTTGGTCTCCAAGCACATATTAATATGGAGAACAAGATGAACGGTTTGGATCGGTCATTTGGACTTTGAATCGGTGATTTATGGTCCAATGCACAAGGGTGCCTATGCATTGCAATGCACCATAGCCCATCTCTATATATATATATATATATATATATATATATAGAGTAAGGCTACCGTGCTTTGCGAAGCAAACAGCCCATTTTGCTTCGGGTTTAGGGCTGTTGGATCTGCTTCAATAATCGTGCAGATCATCAGATGAACTTTGCTAATTTTTTCGGAACTGGACAGCTCCAGTTCGGCTCAATTTCGAATTTCAGAGGAGAGGCGAATAAGCTCTCTTCTCCAGCGCGACAACCCTAAGCGATTCCGAAGCGATTCCGAAGCTCTCTTCTCCAGCCTCTCCTCTCCAGCGATTCCGAAGCTGGCTGACCTTGCTCTCCTCTCTCTCCAGCGAAAGGGATTCCTCTCCAGCTCCAGCGATTCCTCTCTCTCCAGCTCCAGCGATTCCTCTCTCCAGCTCCATTCCCGACGATAAATTCTTGTAAACTTTTTTCTCTCCAGCGATTCCTTTAGCTTTGATTTTTCTCTCCAGCGATTCATACTTTAGCTTTGATTTTTTTTAGTTCATTTTGATTGGCTGATAACCAAGAACCTAATAAAACAAAAATAGGATATATTGTATCAGATTAAGATATGATGATGATGTTCATTCAAGGTTGACCAATTGTTGAATTTGGAGACAAGAACTCAAGTCTCCTAGATAGATTGACCAATTGGTTCAGTTCAGCCCCCCTGTACTGTTTGCAGGTACCGGCCTTGCCTAAAATCTGGTACCAGCCTTGCCTAAAAGAAACAATATGGTGGGTTATTAAGCCCTGTTTCGAGTCTGTGCTTCAAACGCTATAAATGTAAAATACAATAATCAAACTCATGAGACAGTAAAATGTAAATTACAACAAATCTCCTTTGTACCTATTATCCTTCAAGAAAGAATCCAGAAGACAGTAAAATGACTTCTCTTCCTAGTGAAAAAAAAATGTAAGCTAGTGAAAAATATAGTGCTGCTAGTGAAAAATATAGTGCTGCTAGTGAATAATATAGTGTTGCTAGTGAAAAATGTAAGCTAGTGAAAAAAAAAATATAGGTCTCGCTTGGGTAAAATTGTAACCTTGGAAATGTGTTGAATTTTTTTTGTGTAGGCCAAATGAGTAGTCAAAATAGTCGATCTCTATCAAGCCCTTCTTGCAAGAGATGCCATAATCCAACGGTTGTGATGTTGTCATGGACCACGAAGAACTATGGAAGAGATGCCCTTCATGCTGGAGAAGAGAGCTTCTTCGCCTCTCCTCTGAAATTCGAAATTGACCACGAAGAACTATGCAAGAGATCATAGAACCAAATAGCACAACTCTTGCATAGTTCTTAGCGTAAGGGTATTTTTGATAGTGATCATAGAAAGGGTATTTTTGGTATAGTCATAGAAAGAGTGTTTTTGGTATAATGATAGAAGGAATATGTAAATTTATATTTGTATGAACATGATCAAAGTTGTGCTTTAACAAAGATGTAATTTTTATGAATATAGTGTTTTCTTTGATAGCTTCAATACTCTCTGTAAGATTTTCTTAGCATATTGGTATTAGGTTGTCTTTGATAGCTTCTTATTCCCCTCCGAAACAATGCAACCTGTGCTACACCTTTATCGTGGACATTAGACTCCATAAAGCTTGAAAAAACATAATAATGAGATGCATCTGAAAACTGGATTGCATCCTACAAGTAGTAGGATACCGAAATTCATCAGATACTCCCTACTTCAAATACTAAATACTGAAATGGAATTCTATTTTTGTTGGTTCTGTTATGACAATATTGACCCTTGAGAATTGGAATTCTGTTTTTCTAATGTTTACTTAATGCACAAAGCAATGATAACAACAATTACAACAACTGAATGCACAAACTAAACAACAATTATAAAAACTTGATGTTTACAAAAACTGAATGTTTACTAGTATAACAACATAGCAACATTTGAAATCACAGAACTTCATCTAAATAAAACACTCCCTAATTCAAATACTACAAGTTGTTGAAGGCATCAACACAGCTACAACTGTAAGTAACATCCCTTTGCCCTTAAATAACATTTCTTTGCCCTAAAACTGCTTAGTTCATGCTTGAGCAACACAAAAGCTTGAGCAACGAAATTCATCTAAGAACACAAAAGTTCAGGCAACAACAGCTCAATCCAACCTTTAAGTCTTCATAGGCACTGTCATCTCCACTATCAAGTCATTTTCTAGCACCTTCGAAGTTCATGCTCGACCCTTTACAGAAATTCCATCCTTGATTTTCTACAAACAGAAGTAAGAATGATAGGATAAAAAAAATATTTAAATGTTGTAGATTTTTGTATAAATGACTAACAAATAAACTTTCATAAAAAAATAACTAATAAACTGTAACTTTGGACAGGTAGACATGTTGTTCCCTCTTTTCATGTTTCACGAAACAAAAAAGGTATCATCAGCGTGAATCTATACAGAAATCGAACAGTTCACAATTCTTGCAGCAGTTTAACCAAGGATTTTGACACAAATGCAAATTATTCAAATGCACAAAATTGGTAGAAAAAGCAAATCTGAGCTTCCAATTTTGCAACAATAACTAAGGTCCCTACATTTCAAAACCCCTAAATTCTCAAGAGGGATGTAGCAAGGACTTGAAGTGCTCAAGACCCCTAAATTCTCCCTGTGCCGCAAAATAGGAATCCTACCAGAAGGCCTGTTACAACGATTAAGGACTCTTGATGAATTATGGATCCTAAAATTGTCTCATTTGGAGAGGAATTTCCAAATTAAATCATGGTCAACCTTGAATGAACATCATCATCATATCTTAATCTGATACAATATATCCTATTTTTGTTTTATTAGGTTCTTAGTTATCAAGCCAATCAAAATGAACTAAAAAAAATCAAAGCTAAAGTATGACTAGTTCTAAGCAAACTGAACAAAAATAATTTATCATGGTATGAAAGGAATCGCTGGAGAGAAAAAAGTTTACAAGAATTTACCGTTTGAACTGTCGCTGGAGCTTCGGAATCGGAATCGCTGGAGAGAGAGGAGAGGAATCCCTTTCGCTGGAGAGAGAGGAGAGCAAGGTCAGCCAGTCGCTGGAGAGGAGAGGCTGGAGTAGAGAGGCCGATCGGAATCGCTTAGGGTTGTCGCTTTGGAGAAGAGACCTTGCTCGCCTCTCCTCTGAAATTCGAAATTGAGCCGAACTGGAGCTGTCCAGTTCCGAAAAAATTAGGAAAGTTCATCTGATGATCTGCACGATTATTGAAGCAGATCCAACAGCCCTAAACCCGAAGCAAAAGAGGCTGTTTGCTTCGCAAAGCACCGTAGCCTTACTCATATATATATATATATACATATATATATAGAGATAGGCTAACATGCTTCTAGTAGAACTTCGGCCTCGTGCTTCCGGAGGTATATCTTAGTGTTGGATGTTCAAAAAACAAATTCAAACCATTAGATGTGATCTCTATATTAAAATCTTCTTGGAGACCAAATTTTACATTTTTTGGAATTTTTTTACTATTTATTAAGCCACTTTGAAAATTCCAGATCATATGGTCCAGACTGTTTTTACTGTTCACCCGGATCTGGAATTTTCAAAGTGGCTTAATAAATAGTAAAAAAATTCCAAAAAATGTAAAATTTGGTCTCCAAGCAGATTTTAATATAGAGATCACATCTAACGGTTTGAATTTGTTGTTTGAACATCAAACACTAAGATATGCCTCCGGAAGCACGAGGCCGAAATACTTCTAGAAGCACGTTAGCCTATCTCTATATATATATATATATATACATATATATATAGAGAGATGGGCTATGGTGCATTGCAATGCATAGGCCCCTCCGTGCATTGGACTCAAATCGTTGGATTCAAAGTCCAAATGACCGATCCAAACCGTTCATCTTGTTCTCCATATTAATATGTGCTTGGAGACCAAATTTTACATTTTTTGGAATTTTTTTGCTATTTATTAAGCTACTTTGAAAATTGCTGATCCGGGTGAACAGTAAAAACAGTGCAACTAAATTCTGGACCACCGGATCAGCAATTTTCAAAGTAGCTTAATAAATAGCAAAAAAATTCCAAAAAATGTAAAATTTGGTCTCCAAGCACATATTAATATGGAGAACAAGATGAACGGTTTGGATCGGT